>DWQW01000203.1:0-69112 GCA_018249695.1 Heliconius erato demophoon
AAATACTACTATGTTTATGTTAAATTTATTATAAGTATAGATTACACTTACACGACGTAATTAACGTTTAGCAAATAATAACTCAACAATATGTTTTATGCGTTATCAACATTCATTATCATATGTAATCAATAGATATCATTGCGTATGTTTCTTTTTCTTTTTTCAAATATAAATATCTTTAAAACTTTAAGTACATTATTTTTTGATGGAGTGTAGCAGTAACCTTTCCAAACTATATTTTTTTTATGCAAAGCGCCATCTATTTAGATGCGCCGTTTATTTAAATGCGCATCTATTTATTTTTAAAATTAAGGACAGTTTAAAAATGCTGTTATTATGTTAAATTTCAGCTAACATAAAATTATATTAACCGAAACGATGTGCTATAGTATTCAAATTATTGATATTCCTCCCGTCCTAATTAGTGTTTAACTCCACAGAACGTTTTTTGCATTATCAAGATTCGTTAGTACCTACTATTATTTGTCAATAGATAGCGTTACTTGTATTGATTTTTTACTATCTCAAATATAAACTTCTTGAAAACTTAAATACTTATATCTTTAGTATTAAAATGATTAATTTTCTTTAGTATTAAAATGATTAATATTCCTCCCGTCGTAATTAGTGTTTAATTCCACAAAACGTTTTTTGCGTTATCAAGATTCGTTAGTACCTACTATTAGTTGTCAATAGATAGCGTGACTTGTATCGATTTTTTACTATCTCAAATATAAACTTCTTGAAAACTTAAATACTTATATCTTTTACTTAGAGTGAAGCGATTACAATGAAATAAACACTAAAAGCTACTTTGATTTATTTGTAATTTTTATGTATAAAAGTTGCTTAAATTTATTGTGTACTTTTTACGTGATACGTGTTCACATAAACAGACAAACAGATAAACAGGGAAACAGACAAACAGACAAAAATTCCAAAAATGTTGGAAATGGATTCTGTTAATTATCCTTTAACATCCTGGCAATTTTTTTTTTATATTTTCAATGTACAGAAACGACTTTTCTACAGATTTATTATAAGTATAGACATAGATAAGAATGTTAGACAGTAACGTGACGTTATGGGTTCAATCCCCACTGGGACAATAGAATTGTAATTTAATAATATTTTCATTTCGCACATCAGTCACATATCATACGCAGTATCTTAACACTAAGTTCCTTTTGCCTACCCTGATATAGGCGGGATACAGCGTGGATCTGGTTTTAACTTTGTGTGAACCGATTAAAGTAAAACGAATACTAAATATTTAAAGGTAGTTAGCCAAATTGCAAAAGTGCACTTAAAAAATCGGTAAATCGGTTGAGCCGTTTCTGAGATTATCGTGAACAAACGCACAGACAAACAGACAAACTGACCAAGTTCTATTACATTGTTAAGTGTCCGTAATAACAATTTTTCTAATATATCTTCCATGTACAGACACTGATGAGTTAGGATTTTATTGTAAGTATCGATAAGTTGTATTTTTATTTCAAACATTTAATTGAAGATTCTTATGAGAGGTACGATAATGCGACCTAAAGTTTTAATAATTTTTACATTAGTGCTTATGCTGCTTATCTTAAGTGCGTTGCAAACATACATTATAGGTATATTAAAACACGAACATAATTTTAGTGTATTAAGTAAATAATTCTGTGGTTTAAGCGGGCGAAGCCGCGAGCGGGTCGCTAGTAACTATATATAAGTAACTGTATAACATTAGAGTTTGGTAAAAATTATTGCAAAAATTAAAAACGGACATTACGCGTTTTTTGAGTAGGAAAGTCATTAATCACATTTTCAAAATCAATAGTATCGACTAGTTCATATTCAATTGACATGATAGCAAGATTGTATTTTTTGTTTTCATTCTTCTTGTACATTTCTTGATTCTTGATTGAAAAAAAATTAGAAGAGTTGATCGTAGACTTTGATGCCCCTTTCCTTTTGATGCCCGGTGCGACTGCACCGCTCGCACCCCCCCAGCTACGCCACTGGAACATCTTCTTTTTGGAAGTTGGTTTAAAAGAAATGCAACGATTGAGGAATCTTATTTCCTTTTATTAAAAATCGGTTAAAAATATCACGCTGATTTTCTTGCGCCGGTTTTTCTTAGATGGTTTTATTTTTAGTCAATAGTATATTAGCAATAACATGTGCTATTTTCGAGATATATGTACATTTTGTTGTCCTTTCATTATAAAGATTTTCGTATTTTCACAGACAACCCTCCGTACTGCCTACGCCACCGGTACCGCGTGCGCCTCTCGGAGGACGCGGCGCGCGGCACGCGGCTGCTGACGCTGCAGACGCGCGACGCCGACGAGCCCCGCAACGCGCGCCTGCGGTACTTCCTGTCGGGCGAGCACGCGGAGCACTTCGCCGTGGACCGCGAGTCGGGCGCGGTGAGCGTGGCGGCGGCGCTGGACCGCGAGACTCGCGCGCAGTACCGCCTGCGCGTCCACGCCCAGGACCGCGAGCGCGCCGAATGGGAGTGCAGCTCCGAGCTGGAGGTGGCGCTCGATGACGTCAACGACAACGCGCCGCGCTTCTCTGCGCCACTCTACAGCGTCACGCTGCCCGAGGACGCCGAGCTGGGCACGCTTGTCGCTAAGGTTGCATTTTTTTTATTTTTGTTATTTCTATACGTTGACTAAAATATATTCATTTTATGTCACAAAACCTTCAATACTGGTAGAATATACATAGCAATGTAGTGCGGAAATGAAAATATGCTTAATGAAAATAAAGTTTCTATATGATTCACATTATAAACGAAACATTTATGATGCAGGTGCACGCGACCGATGATGACCTGGGAGAGAACAGAATGATTCGTTACTCGTTCGTGGAAGAAGTGAACGATGCGTTCGAGCTGGCGGCCGACAGCGGCATCATCACGCTGCGCGCAGCTCTGGACCGCGAGACGCAGGCCGAGCACCGCCTCGTGGTGCGCGCGCGCGACTCCGGCCGCCCGCCGCGCTCCGCCACCGCCACCGTACGGCTCACCGTGGCCGACGTCAACGATAACCCGCCCGAGTTCGAGCAGACCGCCTACCGCGCCGCCGTGCCCGAGCTGGACGCGCCCGGCGCCGAGGTGCTGCGCGTGCGCGCCACCTCGCGCGACACCGGCGTCAACGCCGACGTGTACTACTCGCTGGTGGGCGGCGACGACCGCGACGACTTCGCGCTGCACCGCGCCACCGGCGTGCTGTCCGTGGCGCGCCCGCTGGACTACGAGCGCCGCCGCGAGTACTTCCTCACCGTGCAGGCCGTGGACGGCGGGTCGCCGCCGCTCAGTGACCACGCCACAGTCAACATCTCCGTGGTAGACGGCAACGACAACGCACCCGCATTCTCGCAGGCATCATACGGCGCGCGCGTTCGCGAGGACGCGGCCGCGGGCACGCGTGTTCTACAGGTGATCGCCGACGATGCGGACGCGGGCCCCAACGGTCGCGTGACGTACGCAATCGCGCGCGGCGACCGCGACGGCCGCTTCGCCATCGACGCGGACACGGGCTACGTGTCGGTGGCAGCGCCGCTGGACCGCGAGGCCACGTCCGCATATGTGCTGGAGGTGCGTGCGCGCGACCGCGGAGTGCCCGCGCTGGAGGCCACGGCGCTCGTCAACGTAGAGGTGCTCGACGCCAACGACAACTCTCCGCTGTTCGAGCGGAGCAATTACACGGCCGTCGTACAGGAAGACAAGCCTCTAGGATATACTATCCTCAAATTTATCGTTGAAGATGCCGATTCGCCTCCAAACGCGGCACCTTACACGTTTGATTTTCAATCTGGAAACGAAATGGGAGCTTTTCGTCTGGAACAAGATGGCTACTTACGCTCGGCGACGCGCTTTAACCATCGCATCAAAGATCGTTACATTTTACAAGTTAGAGTGTTTGATAACGGAACACCTCCACTATTCTCAGATGCATGGGTGTACATAAAAGTTATAGAAGAATCGCAATATCCACCTGTAGCGACTCCCCTGGAAATTGTCGTCAACTCATATCTCGACGAATTTCCAGGTGGCGTTATTGGTCGAGTGTTTTCATCAGACCGTGATGCCTACGACACTATCTCTTACGCGTTGGTTCCAGTGGATGGCGCTCCTTATCCGGCTAGTGACTTATTCGAAATAGATCCCCAAGATGGCACTCTACGTGCGGCACCTCGTCTTGACGTAGGAGATTATCGCCTTAATGTGACAGTTAACGATGGAAAATTTGTCGGCTTCGCGATTGTTCGTATATCAGTAGTGTTAATATCAGATGAGATGCTATCTCAAGCTGTCGTGGTCCGTTTTCGTGCGGTTACCGATCGCGACTTCGTTCTAAGTCATAGAAAAGGATTCATTCGTGCGGTCAGCGAGGCCACTGACTGCGCACTAAGTGATGTTATCATAATAAGCGTGCAACAATCGGGCGATGACATCGATACGGAATCTACCCGGGAGAAACGTCAAGTGGCACAAGATTTGGACGTCGCGTTCGCAGTACGGGCGCCCGGCGCCGACGAGTTCCTGCTGGCGGACGCGCTGCGCCGGCGCCTGCACGCGCACCTCGAGCGCCTCGAGGAACGCACGCGCCTCGTCGTGGAGGAGCTCGTGCGCGCGGCTTGTGGCGGCTGCGTGCACGGCGCCTGCGTCGAGCGCCTCCGCCTGCGCGCCGCCCCTCGCGCTGTCGCCGCCGATGTGTTCGCGCTCGTGGCGCCGCCGCACCGCCTGCGCGGCGAGTGCGTGTGCGCGCGCGGGTTCGCCGGCGAGCGCTGCGAGCGCGAGCTGGACCCTGCTACCGGCGCGTGTGAGTGCGACGCTAGCTGCGAGCCCGCGCTGGCGCCGCCCGGCTACCGATGCTGCGGCCCCGAGTGCAGACCCTCGGCATCCGTGGCGCACTTGGCCGGCGACGGCTACCTGGCGTACCGACTGGAGCGCGGAGTGGTGGAGGGCGCGAGGCTGCTGGATGACGAGCTTGTGGTGGCGATGCGCTTCCGCACTCGCAGCCCGCGTGGCACGCTACTTTATGCGGCGGGGCGCGTGGACTACGCAGTGCTGGAGGTGGTGGAGGGGCACGTGCAGTTCCGCATGGAGCTGGGCGGTGGTGAGGCGCGGCTGCGCGCGGGCGGGCCAGTGGCGGACGGTGCGTGGCACGAGCTGCGGCTGGAGCGGCGCGGCGCGGGCGCGAGGCTTTCGGTGGACAGGCGCGCGGCGCAGACGCAGGCACCACCGCCCGCTGCCGTGCTGGATGTGCGCGCCGACCGCCTGCTGCTGGGCGCCATGCTGAAGCAACACGCACACGCTCTAGCTCCAGAACAAGTAATCTATTAAATACATTTTTTTTAACTCTATTAAATATTTTTTTTAGCATCACGCTGTATCTTGCACTTAGCAGGGTAGGCAGAGGGAACCTATTGTTAAGACATTCCGTGTTGAGAGACGAAAGACAGACGAGAGACAGCATTGCGTGTTGAGTGACGAAACCCTTTGACGGAGCGCTTTACCTCGACACCAAATGAAAATATTAAATATTTCATTTCCTCGAGTGAAAATCAAACTGTAGACACTGACTTTGTGTCTCTTGCTGCGATTGGCCTCAAATACATATTTTTACTAATGGCAATGAATAAGAGAAGTAGATAAGTTTATATAAGTGTAAAGTTATTTTAAGTTTTTTATATATCTGGATAACTAAGACACCAAGTGAAAATTTAATTTACTGTTATATTATAGACAAATTAATTACACATTGTTTTACATAAATTGTAGCCAATGCGTTATTTTGATGTTTAAGCTGTACCTACTAGTTTCATCCAAATCCGGTCTGAGTAGTCTAGGAAAACAATATAAATAAAGTTATATTAATAATAATAAAGTTGTATATTAATAGTAATATTTACCCCTCACTAGAAACAGCAGCCTTACTCGTATTTTATTAGTGACAAAACAAGTGACGCTGGCATATTTCGACAGATTAATTAAATTAATAAATATAAGCAAAAAAATAGTTTCTTTTTTGTTGCCATTCAATATTACAATATTTCTTACTGTCATTGTTTAATATTTCTCAATGTTTTGTCCTAATATTTTCAAACTGAACTTACCAAATACATCTTATACGTATATATTGTCCAGGTCACTTACGGATTTCATGGTTGCATTTCGGACATAAAACTCGGAGGAGCAATATTACCTCTCGACGAAGGCGGGACTTCCAACGACGGCCGCGCGCAGCTCGTGCGCAAGGTGCGCGTGCGCGTGTCCGCCGCGTGCCCGCCACTGCCGCCGCCCGGCGCCTGCGCCGCGCAGCCCTGCCGCAACGGGGGCTCGTGCCGCGAGCTTCCCGGCGACGCCTATGAGTGCGCCTGCCACGCGCGCTTCCTGGGCCGCCAGTGCGAACTGGACACGGACCCGTGCGCGTCGCAGCCCTGCCTGCACGGCGGCCTGTGCGCCGCCGAGGGCGCGGGCGCGTTCCGCTGCGCGTGCGGCGCCGGGCTGGAGGGCGCGCGCTGCGAGCGCGGGCGCTGGTGCGCGGCCGGCGTGTGCGCGCACGGCGGCGCCTGCGAGGAGGGCGAGTGGGGCCCCTCGTGTCGCTGCCGCGGCTACTACGGCCCGCGCTGCCAGTACGACGTGGACGAGTGCGTCGGCGAGCCCTGCCTCAACGGCGCAACGTGCCTCAACGAGCCGGGCTCCTTCCGCTGCCTGTGCCCACCCGACAAGACAGGTAATTGTCGCTTATTTACATTAATTTGATTATAACGATAAAATATATCTTGCTGTCAAAACATACCATACCTATACCTAATTGTATCTCTTACACATTGTTGATATTATGTGGCTGTTACCATATTCAGGCATGAACTGTGGAAACCCATTGTACTCTGATGCGGTGGTGGCCGGCGAGGCGGCCGGCGGCGGTCGCGTGCTGCGCGAGCTGTGGGCGTGGGCGCTGGAGGAGCGCTGGCCGCTGGCCGTGGCGGCGGGCCTGCTGCTGCTGCTACTGGCGCTGGCGCTGCTGCCGGTGGCGTGGCGGCGCGGCGGCTGCCGGCGCTCGCGCTCGCCGCCGGCACCACTCAACAGCGCGCTAGAAAAGCTGCCGCCGCGCGCCTCCAAGCTGTCTAACCTGGAGGCAGTACGGCGCGGCCGCCCCGCCTCGTGCACGGAGCCGCCGCCGCTCAACAATATCGACACACTGCGCTCGTATGGTTCAGCCGGAGATGAGCTCGAGGGAATCCCTCCCGACTACTTGCGAAATCTGAACATCGATCCCGTCGACCGCAAGCCTTGGTCCGAGCAAATGCATCTGCAGACCTTTGTCGATAATAAAATTTATAACGGTGAGAGATTCTTCTATAACGAATGTTTCAATATTTTTTATAGATTTTATATTTTTTGTTCAATTCTGCTAAATTTTAGTCAATAAATCAACTATTTGTATAATAAAGTGGGATACAGTGGGTGCACCCAAACAAATCTTAGACCCGATATTAAATAAAAAATTCAATTTTAAAATATTGTTTATTCAAATAGACTATTGTAAGAACTTTTGTAACGTCGAAGGAACATACAAAAAAAAGCTACCACCAGTTCTGAATGCAGTTGTGCTGCATTCAGAACCTGTATGTCCATAGTATAATTTAAATATTATATGAACTGACGTTTTCCCGCATGACATATAATAGATATTAATTTTTATCCTGTAAATAGTCCTAAACAGTATAATAAGCTTTATTTGTCAGTATTGTGTTTACAGTGAAATATGGAAACTGTCATATTTTTTGGGTCACTAATTTGTACAAGCTACTTAAGTTCAGTCCTACATTCGTAACAGTCTTTTTGTGTATTTCCTTAAATATAATATCATCTGTTATATGATTCCAAAATCGAATAAAAACCGGCATATAAAAAGCAAAACTAACTTGCCAGGACAAGCCTGAATAACCGGTGCTGGGCTAATTTATCATTTTACCCATTTTTTTTTAATGATTTTTTTGAGTATTCAATCAGATCTGCAACTTATAATTATGAACAGATCTAAAGAGCTGCAACACTCACGTGCGCGTGCCGTCGCCGGCGAGTGCGCGGCGAGCGGGCGCGGCCCTGGGCGGAGTGGGCGCGGGGGTGGAGCTGGTGGGCGGCTACCACTGGGACTGCTCGGACTGGTGCGGCGGCGGCGGCGCGCTGCCCGGCATCAGCGAGGTGGCGGGCTCGGAGCGCCCCGACTCGTCGTCGCCGGCCTCGCCGCCCTCCCCCCGCTCGCCGCGCTCCCCGCGACCCGCGCGCTTGTCGCCGCATCGCGCACTGCCTCTTCCCTTCGACACCGACTCGGCCACGGACGACATCGACCACGATCTCGATCCTTTACGTTTCACGGATGGTGAGTACAACCGATGACATCTGTATTTAATACATATTTCGATGTAGTTGTATAATCAATCCGGTTTGCTTGCAGCCTCCTCGTACTTACTGAACGTGAACGAGTACTCCCCGGAGGGTGACGACGGCACGCTGCGCGCTCGCGCCGTCCGGGAGCCTGACGCTCACAGCCTCATCACCATGCTCGGTAAGCGACCATCGCCTGTCTAGTGTCTACTAATCGACACGATTTTTCTTGCCTCACATTTTATTCCACATTTAGCAAGATAGGTTATTACCTACCTACCGTACTAAGTTATTACCTAGTGGTTTCCGTTATTCAGTTCACTGGACAAAAACAGGTAGCCTGTTGTGACCATGTAACTGATTTAATTTGATTTTTCTCCTCATTTTCAATAATGTAGAATCTATATACTTGGACTTTTACAATATATAAATTATTATTAAATAATTATTAAGAAATATAATCAAAAAGTTCGTGATCCTATAGTGCTTACAAAATTTGATCTATCGACGAAAGTTCTCAACTGTTCCTACTCTTTCTACTTTCAGAGGAGCGGCACTCGCTGCTCGGTGACGGCGATTCTTGCAGCGACCTCTCCGCCAACCTGTGCGAGATCGAGGAGTCGGAGGCGGAGGAGGAGCCCCCGCTGCCCCCCGCGCCGCCCGCGCGCCACACCGACGTGTGACGGCGGCGCGCGGCCGCAGTGCCGCCCCGCCGCGCGCGCGGCCTCTAGCACACGCACTTGTAGTGACTGTCAGACTGCGTACTGAATAACTGATAAATATTAAAGTGATTAGTAGAAGCGGTGTACAGTGCTTAACTTTATAAAAAAAGGACCATTTGCCGTGGTTGAATATATTCAAAATACATATTGTATAGTATATATATTAAATCTTAAACTTTGTTCCTCGTACAAAATAATGAACGAAATGTACCTAAGTGATTACCGACTCTGCGTGTATGACTGTGTGTGTATGTGTGTGTGGGTGTGTGTTTATGTTTGTGACGTGTATATAGAGTGAGTGAGCGAGTCTCTTTGTATATACGGCAATGGCTCCGCATTGTATGTGTAAAACATGGTGCTCCGACTATAGTTTCATATCATGTCTTTAAACTGTGCATTTACAGACCTCTCTCCTTCTAGGTTAGTCGTTGTAGCTAAGAAATCTATTTTTATATGTGTACAGTAGGCTAGGGCGCCGGCCGGCGAGCCGACTGACTGCTACAGATCGCCGACCGGGCGCGTCGATTTTGTTACTACAAATATTCGCAAATATTGAACGATCGATAATTTATTTAACTATTGTTGTAAGTTTTGACACGACTAATGATGCGAATAAAAGTACAAGTAATACTTTTACATTTAATTTTGTTTTGTTTCATTTAACCCCTTATTATGAACCCTTTCATTTCTATCAAGTCTTTTTTCCTACTAAATGAGTATCTTGTGATATCTCAAATATATCATAGAAATATTTTAATCCCTAACATTTATTGATCTGTGCTTTGCTCCCTGTTAACAAAGTATAGTAGATTTATACTTATAATAAAATTATTAATAAATTCGTTGTAATAAAATCAAAGCTTAATATAATAAAACCAAATTACACACATGAAACAATGTGTACCTATGTCTGTCTCTCTTCCTATTTCTCAAAAAAATTACACTCAAATTGCTGACGAGTATAATAGCCGTAGAGCTTCTAAAAACAGAAGAAAGGAGAAACAAGAAGAGATCCACATTAGAATAAGAATATTGCTGCTGCATAATTAAACATAATTTTCAACAAATGGGTATCAGCACGTCTTTGGAAACTATTCGCAATTCGATTTTTTTCCTAAAAACGTCGTAGAAGTCTACGACGAACATAGAGAGCGTTTTCACGAGGATTTGAATTTTTTTAAACAAAATAATTAATGATACTGGGACCAAGCCATACTGATTATTGCTGGTCTATTATAAGAGCCAAAGTAACAACAGTTTTTTTGTTATATGGGCTTTAGGCCTGGGCAGGACCTAATCTTCATAATGAAAATGTGTGCCACCTGACATGTGATACGCTTTATATATATACTTAACTTTAGAAAATATTCTAACCTTAGCAAAGGTTGTATTGCATGATCGATTTTTTCATAGAAATAAAAAATAAAATAAAGATCTAGGAAATACCATGAAGAATCATCACGAGTACTATAAGCAATAATGTAATATCACCTAAATTCAAATTTGTAATAAATAGTCTTTATTCAAATAATATTCGAATTAAAATTATACTAGAGGCCAGTGGTGGCGCAGTGGCACGAGGTGGCACTGTAAAACCGACTGGTTGTGGGTTCGATTCCCACTCGAGGAGATGAAATATTTACTTAAATTTATATTTCCATTTCTTCGCTCTGGTGTCGAGGTTAAGTGCGGCGTTGAGTTCTGCCACTCAACACGCAATGCCTCCAGAAATCGGCAGAAAGTGGGGAACGGAGTGTTTTAACACTAGGTTCCCTCTGCCTACCCTGCTGTGTGCGGGATACAGCGTGAAGCTGATTTAATTTGATTTTTAAAATTATACTACCAGTTTTGAATCGTCGAACCTATACCGAACCGTAACTACTACCGTACGGCTCGGCAGGCAGCTCTCCTGAAAAGTAGTCTCAACTCAATCAGTTTTAATAATTTTAACAGCTTAGCAAAAGTTGTTATCGTGATAGACATTTCTTATTGACATACTCGTATATATTGATATTTATCTGACTGTAAGCGTGATGGTTGTGGGTCCGATTCCCCCTTGACGGAGTTCATTATTTTTTTAATAAATTATGTCAACGCGCCGCTTTATCTTTTTATTTTTTATACTCTTAAATAAAACACAGTGTTGCTATTCAAAGTTACTTTATTTGAAGTAGTGTTGCACACCGAGCGAGGGTCACACGAGAGCTCGCGGGCGCCGTCAACGACGCGACGCTTAAATAAATGTACCGAGTACGTGAAAAAGCGGCGTTGGAATATATTCTTAAAAGTGTTACCATTATATAATATCTATAGAAGTCCTTGGCGAAGCGTTCACAAAATATATTAAAAAATTATCATTCAGAAGCTTTTCTCTTTTCTGGCAACACTGGGATGAAGCTAAGTTGAAATAGATATAAAACCGTACTTAAAAAGTTATAATGCACAGGAATAGAAATGAAAGAAGCAAAAGCAAATTAAATATTTTTAGTTTTAACAAACTGTAAAATTAACTAAAACTACACTTTAAGCTCTAAACTATTCATTTCGAGAAAATATATGCAAATACTTATATGATAATAAAAACATACGGCATATTACACAACAGTCGTTTGACGTCAGCAGTCTGATCTGTGACAATTAAACATTATTGCGAACAACAGAGACCTAAAATGAATGAGCCTTACGCGAGTTGATCAAAGTAACTAATATCGTATAGAAATTATTTATTTTCAAGTTAAGTCGGCTCGAAGGACCAAAATTGATTAAATTTAGATAATAAAATCTTATACAGAATATAATACATTTACAGATACCTGTCTTGGTGTTCTTATTTTTTGCATTTAATATAACACGTGGACTGCTGTCGCCAGACTAGCTCGATGGCGCATGTGACATATTATAAAGATAAAAACCTGCGTCTAAAATACAAAAAACTTGGTCCTATGAGACGTGGAAGCTTTCACTCTGGGAACGTCGGGCACACTCAAGATATGTGTACAGTGCACATTAAGATATTTGGTAACCGCCTTTGACCCGAGCGCCCCGAGAGCGAATTACAAGTAAATGTTAATATAATATTATTGTTTTGTACTAAAATGACACACGTGACCTTAATTATAGCAAGGCTCGTATCGTATACCTTCAGGACTACTCTACAGCAGGGGTCAGGTGTACGGCAGGGGGAGTCGGGGGAACCGGGGGGGGGGATAGGGGGAGAGGCACTCGTGCGACCGCGTTTCCGTCCGTTCCCTTGAATCAAACCACGTGTCAACATTCTTTAAGCAATATAAAACTCGTAATCTATTTATTAAATTCAATTTTTGGTGTTTTAACGCAGATGCGAGGAGGTAGCTTCTTTAATACAACATCTTAAGCTCCGGCCGGAGATTCGGAGGATGGCCTCAGTGGCTTGGTCTCTCCGACAAGAGCGTAAGACATACACTATTGTCTAATCGAATTTAGTTTCTGAATAAAAAATCTATATTAATACGGTCGAGACTAAAATGTTTGGGCCAAGGTTAGTGGTAATCTTTTTTAAATAAACCAAACACATAATAATAAAAGTATCTAATATCGTATAGATATTTAAGCCGGCTCGAAGGAATATTTGAAGGGCAAGTAAATTATCACTGCTTATCACACACTGTCTGCTTATTCCGAAAATTCTGTAATATTTGGACATAAAAAAATTTAAGAGTGACCACTTTCGTAGATTATATACGGAATCTTCAATACAATTTTTATACCTCGTACTAATATAATATTTGTTTTATTAACATTTTTCATTCAGAAACCGATTCGCGTCTATTTATAAGAAATTTCAACATGAGGGTTACAAAATTTGAGCTAGTGCTAACGCCTAACCCTAAGTAAGTTCGGAATAATTCATAATCTACAGAAAAAAGGACAAACATACATACACTTGCTCATAATCGAATGAGCTACCCTTGGACGTGAAACTACTAAATACAGGACATAACAACCACTGGTCCTATAGGTATGTAGATATAAATTTTAGTTTAAAATTGATAAAATAAATAACAACATTTATTTTGATTTGATAGCAAGAAAAAGAAAAAGCGCAAACCGCAACTATTTTAAATATCATAAAGTCGATCTCTAAATTTAATTTTGATTAAATTAAATTATTCAAACTAAAACAATAAAAACTGTGAGCTCACAAGGAGCCGCGACACCGCACGTCACGTACATTCGTACACTAGTCGTATTATTAATTCGTATAGAAAAATTATTGCATGAATACGACGCCGCGGACACGGGACGACGCCGATACAATACCGACACGTCCCGATCCGATTCGCCACAAAAATCGACGCGAGTGCTTTACTTATAACATTTTTCTACAAAACACGCACTCAAGAAGCGGTTAAGTGTACCATTCAGGACGGGGGACGAGTTTGGACGAAGCAGTGGAAGAAAAACGTAAGTAAACCACGCGCTACACTCCGTTCAAGAGATAAAACATGCAAAAATACAATTTACATCTATTCATAATGTATGTATAATATCATCGTCGACTCGAGCTATGTACAGCGCTACCAACAAGCCGACCGCCTCCTACTGCGGCCCGTTATTGTGAAAACACGTAGAAAAATGTATATACGCAGTGCTATTCTAAATACCATCGTCATACGTGCGCGAGAGACAGTCTATACACTGGCTATGTCAGTCTCACTCACACGTAAAAATCGAGGGTACTTGTAAGTTTCCATAATATTTCGAGCAACACTGAAATTTCGAGGTACCCTACAATACATATAGTCAAACTCTCTATACAGTAACATTTACAGACTTACACGAACAAGCTTCAACAAAATACTACTTCTAAAATATATTTTAGTATATAAATACTTTACAGTTTACTTCCCTCTAACACTCAACTGATTCATTAAAGGCAGTTACGTGTATAATTTGACAAATATTTTTTAATTCTGTTACAATATTATGAAAACTATTAATAGAAGAATCTAGAACAAAATGAAAAAGATACAATTAACTTATCATTCAACAGCATAATTACATAACATTATTAGAAATGAAATAAAAAAAGATAAGGGATAAAGAAAATAAATAAAAAAAAACATAAATTAGCAGTGCATTTAATAAAATAAAAACGACTGAGTACAATGAGGCGGATGTAGCGCGCGCGACCCGATCCTCCCCTTTCTTTCTCCCTTCCCCCCTATTCACCCTTTTGTTACCTCTCTCTTTCCTCCCTATTTTTAAGGAAGGAGTTACAAAGACAGAGGGCGGGTCTCGTCGCCGTACACATACAGTACTTTGGTTTCGGCGTAAGCTAACTCCGTATATTGACAGCTAAATAAAAAAAATTGATCACAGAAAATCGAACCACAGATACAGAAAAAATGGACTCTCCGTACTCTCCGTCAGTTACATGTAAAAACTTTATTGTCTAACGGAATAAAATGAAAAAAATACATACATGGTAAGGATAATTTTGCTCCTAATTTATTACCTACAAGTAAATGATAAATGAAACTAAATCAAAACTTAACATACACGGGTAAGGCACATTAAGAAAAATAAGTAAAATAACAAATACAATAACATAAGAGCTTAAAGTTACACTCAGCGATTCAAAGATCTTTATACCTCAGAAGCTTGCTAAATTAAAAAATCATTTAAAATTGAAAAAACTGTGACATATATTTAAAAAAGGTATCAAGTGATGTTAAATATTTCGATTTTTTGAACATGATGTATATGACAAAAGGTTTTTTATTAATAGAATGAAGAAATTAAACGAATCTGTGAATGGTATTAAGCATTATATAATAAGTAAAGTAATAAAAATAATAGCATTTTTTTTAAATTTCCATATTGTTTCATACAAACTAGTCTCTAAAAACTGGCTAAAGATTGAGCAATTTCTTTGCTTGATATATTTTATTTTTAAAAATGTATAGATTTTATTATTAGTATTACTTTTTCAAATTTGATTTAATGTAAATGAAACAAAAAAATAAAGCTGCGGTTAGTAAAATAAAAAAAGCATTAAAAAATACCTGAATAATAAGATATTTAGCTTTTGCTATATTTAAATGAGCAATAATACAAATTCATATTACATATTCTGTGGTATAAAGTTATTTAAAAAATTATAAACAATTTACATACATGTAGCTTTATAGGAAAAAAGTGTCCTCAAAAACAGAAAAAATGCAGATGTAAACCGGTTTTAAAATAAAAAAAATGGAAAAATTGTGCTTTTACCAACAATTGAAAAAAAAATTAAAATCGTGCTTGAAACAACAAAAATAAGGGTCCCAATAAAAAAAAAAGTCATTTTTACCCAAAACCACCAAATGCTTTATAAAATGGTGGAAGCGTATATATATTACATGGCACACAACCCGCACCTAACGTCACACTGCCGAAAACCTATTAGGAAAAAGTCTGCTTCACAATTTATAAAAAAATATTTTGTATGAATTTTTAAGGTTATTGTTACATGTAATGTTTTTGAGCTTTTGTCTATTTTCGTATTTGTTTGTTTGATTTACTTCAAGAGATCTTTTTAAAATATATATATCACTTTTCCCAGGTTTTTTACTATTTTTTTATGTTAAATTTATGTTTCTTGTTTATGTGTGACGCAGACGCAGATCAACAGCAATTAACAATTACCGCGCTATTTCCTACAGTACCTAAAGTAAGACCTAAGTAATGGAAGCCAACACCCTGTATACACTGTGTTACTACTTAAAACTTACATATGAAAAAAGAACTAAATTTTGATTTTTTTTACCCATAATTTATTTATTCATATTTTTTTACTTGATATAAAAAATATTAATTCGTATTTCTTTAAAAACAAGATTTTTCTTTTTTTATTTAAGCTGTAACACAGTGTTTTTATTGACACTAGCAAGAAAAACGTAACAAGAACGATAGGAGAAAAAAAAAATAAGAAACTTAACTTTAAATGAATTGTCTATTCAAAATGGCGTTCAAATATAATAATATATAATCTGTTGACATGCTTTTACAAAAAAAAACTTATTATGTGATATTTCATACAAATATATGCTAAATTAACACCGCGGCGTTGCTCTCACTATTAATTAATTAAAATTTTACGACCATTTATAATATTCTTGTGATTCTCAGTTGGTCAAGTGAGAACATGCCAAAAACAAACACACTCTAGCGTATAAAGCACAAGACTAACGGAAGAAACTCATATTATTTACAATTTCTAATAAACTCGTTAAAGTTTTATACATTTATTGCACGACGACAATTATTGCTTCAAACGGGAACGGAACGTCCCAAGAAAATTAAAAAAAAAAACACATTCATTTAAAGTAAAAAAACGAAAAAGACAAACAAGATTTATACTAATTCCAAGCATTCCAATAACATTGCACACGGAAATAAAACAAAAACGAGAAAAAAGAACAAAAAAGAGATTTAAAATTAAAAAGCGAAAAATGCATGCTTCAAGAATAACTAATATTCAAAAAAGACCTAAACGTACATATATTTAAAAACAAATTACAGATAAAAAAATAATCCTATACATTACAAAATTGCGCGTATTTTTCAACGCACTCTCACATATTAATAATAATAATTAATTAATCACACGTACAAAACTATTTTTATATATTCGGGTAACTTCGGAAGTATAGAAAGAGATGGAAGATTGCGGCGATGCTCTGTCTTGCTTACACATAGTAAAAAACTTTTAAAACTGTGAAATTAAGACTTATATTATAATAGATAAGAGATACCACTATAATATTTCCATTACAATTTGTTACTAAAAAGGGTAGTCAGTTCATATTCCCGTTACAAATAGGCTACGGAAAGAAAATGGCGCACATTGTAATACATAATTGATATAACTAAAGAACCCTTTTAATTCCACTTTTTAGTTCGTTAATAATGAGACAATCAAGAACGGTAGTCAATTAGTTTTCACCAAGAAACTACGAAAAACATTACAAAGATAACAAACACAACTATAACACATATTATATTAATTGCACTATAGTTAATTAACATATAGGCAATGAAAAAGGGTTAGCCAATTGAAATTCACAAAGGATATGAAAAACAAAAAAAAAACAATTTTAAATATGAGAAATAAAAATGTGTAGCCAGTTCGATTTCAAGACAGAGCATCGTCTCACCTTTAGTATTTTTTTGGCAAAACGTTACATTATTACAACACATTTATAACAAAATTTGACATTTTTTGATTTAATGTCATTCAGCTCGTGTTGTCGTATCCGGTAGCCATTTTGTATGGCAAAGTCACTAAAATCGCGTAGGCGGAGAGCAGGGACACTGAGTCACTCCGTGTTGTTGAAATACTCTGACGCGTTCCCTCTGCATATGGGACACGTTCGGTTTGACTGGAATAGAATAAAATTATGTATTAGTTAAGAAATTCAATTAATATTAACGTTTGTTCCAATTTCATCACATAAAACTTTACAGCAATATAGTTTATACATTAGAATAACATATAGGGCTACAATTTATGTCAACATTTTATATATATTGGCTATAATATAACATTAAGTTTCAGCAGAAAAAGCCGTGGGCGGGTCGCTAGTAATGTAATAATCACGAATAGGTCATCTAATACAAAGACATCGTACATTACGTATAGTAAGAACGAGACATACAATTTATTGTCTCGCTTACACCAAAAGTTAAATAACTTTTATATAAAACTCTTTAACCGGATTACTCCTGTACATTTAGTATATGTTTTTGTAATCCGATGTTTCGACACTTTGCGGTAGTCCGCGGTCCGGGTAGATGCACCCGCCTGTCAGTTGACATAATTATAATATCGAACTACCGCCAACGATTTCTCTTTCCCATTCGAGGTAATGCAATATTTAATTTCACTCAAAATAAAATATCTCTTGAAATCGGCGGAAAGTGGGGAACAAAAGTGAAACACAAGCAAAACTTAATGGGAACGGAGCGTCTTCACACTCCGTTCCCATTAAGACACTTTTCAAATTCCCTATGCCTACCCAGCTAGGTGCGAGATACAGTGTGAAGCATAAAAAAGAAAAAACTTGAACCTACCCTCAACCACTTGTCCACGCACTTGGCGTGGAACTCGTGCGCGCACGGCAACACGCGCAGCGTCTGGCGCGCCTCGAACTCGCACATGCACACCACGCACGACGTCTGCTCGCCGCCCGCGCCCGCCGCGCCCCCCGGGCCTCTCTCAGAGTACTTGTACGAGGGTAGGAGGTCAATCTCGTGTCTGGCGAGGCCGCGGGGTTTAGCCTCGCCGAGTCTCTCCGCGAGTGAAAGTAGTGCCTCGTAGTTCTCCGTTTCGGGGGAGTCTCCGGTCTCGTCCCGCGCCTCCGCGTAGGGGGAGAGAGGGAACATTGCCAGTAGGTTAAGGAACACCTGTAAAATATTTTATATTTGATTTATATAATTTATATACAACAAATCTACATATTTAAAAACGTTATCATTAATTAGGAATAATGTGTGAGAAACATTATACGTCAGTGCCGTTGTGACGCAAGTTCGATTGCCGCGTGTGTATTATTTTCATTGCCTCGTTCCAATAAGAAATCAAAAGGGCGGCGTTAAATTACGAAACTTAATAAATACTCAATGTCTCAAAAATTGGGAACACGAACTGTATGTGGAGAACGGAGTGTCTTAAATTGTTTTGTGTGCTTGAAGCTGAAAAAAATATTATGAAGTATTATATTTTTCAGCTGGTGATGTTGCAGCCGTTGTTTCATTTATTAATATTTGCCCTTCCTAATATCTGAATGTAAACACGATATGAAGAAAGGCAAATAATAAATAAATAAATTAACAAATAAATGAACGAATGAGTGAGTGTTTAAACGTTTGGGTAAATAAAAAGTAGCGGGACATCGTACGGTGGTCTTTGACAGCCCTCAAAGTTAAAAAATATATTGACCACGACCACTCTGCCAAGAGTGCTACCAATAAAAAGATAAAGAGATGATAGATGAATGAAAGTATGAGTAAGCAAGCAAACGCTACATTAAAATAAAAAAACATCGCATTAAATAATTATTTTTTCGTAGTAAATAGTAAATAAAATATATTAGTATTTAGTCATGATACCTGGTAAGTGGGCGGAGGCGGCGGTAGAGACAGCGGCGACGCGACGTGCAGCTGCGCCGGGAGCGCTGCCGGGACCAGGCCGCCGCCGCCCTGGACGACAATTACATTTATTACAATTGCAACTATTATAAAACATACTCTGATATACATTTAAAAAAAATATTCCCAATAATCATTCCTCTAACTGAGTATGTATATTAGTAACAATTTAAGGAGAAATAAATCTGAAAACAAATCGTTGAAAAAACAAAAAGTAAGCTCAAAACAGTATTTTTCCAATTAAAAACTTCTAAATGTATTAAAGAAAAAAAATTAAAACGTATAAAAAATATGTATGGATTCGTACCTACGCCTCTTGGAAATCGGCCAAAAGGCGCAGGTTCAAATCCCGCTACGTTCATAATTTTTATATGTTTCTAAAAAAAACAACTGTACACATTTGTATATTTTCAAATCCCTAGTGGGGGTAATAAATTACTTAATTTGTTAAAATATTTAATGTTGTGTTCTTTATTCTATTGAATGTCTCAAAATTCGTAAAGGGAAGAACAAAATGTTTTGACACTAAGTTTTCTTTGCCTACTTCTATTATATATGTTGACAAAATATGCTCAAAAGTTAAATTCAAATTAAGATTCAGATTGAAACTGTAAGCTAACTTTTGAATCGTCTAATAAACAATAAACATTTCCCTACCTGAGCGTGTATATGATGTACAGTATGGGGGTGCGCGGCCCAGCGCGGCGCGGCGCGCACGTACGGCCGCGCGGCACGCGACCCCGCGCCCACCACGCCCATGCCCACGCCCACGCCCACACCGCCGCTCACGCCTACACCGCCATTTGTACGACGCTGGAGATACGAACAAATAATGTGTTACAAGTATAATATATATGATGATTAAAACAGAGAAATCTACATTCAAAAAGGATGAAAGTCTGTGAAGAAATAATGACAAATTAATTAATTTTTGGGACAAATTTAATATCTGGTATGGACAAACACATCACAATGCTCTAATGATAAACATAATTATTTTTAAGAATGTTACACACATTAAAATGATTGAAGGCCGTCTTGGCGCAGGGGCACTAACGCCGAGTCAAACTAATGTCAAAGCAGAAACTCACGTGGTGGTGATGTGATAGTGCGTGTCGCGCGTGGTGCGGTGCCATCAACTCCAACGGCGCACCTCGCGCCTACAAACCATCCATAATAATATTTTAATATTAGTATTTTCGTATAATGTTGAAGGTGTACCACAAGGATTACTATTTTCCACTGTATTATATACTTTTTACACATGAAAGTAACAACGATTTCTAATTATTGATTCAAACAAATCGTTCTATATTAAGTAACAAATTAAATACAAATAAAATCAATAAGATAAAAGAATCAGATAGTTACGTAGGCAAAGATTTTCTAAAGCTGTTAAGATAATTTTTACAATTTTAATTACCTCAGTGGCGAGTAACAGCGGCGCGTGATGTAGGTCGGGCGTGGGCTGCAGCGGCGACAGCGCTCCCTCCCCGCTCCCCAACATCTCTAGACGACCACCCTCGGCTCGCTGGTGCGGATGTTTAAATATTATAAATAAATATATAGCATGCACTAATATAAATAAATTATTTTTGTAATAGTTCTAAAAGAAAACCTTTTTTTTTTGTCTATGTTCCCATAAGGATTGTTTAATATATCTTTTAACGACATAAAAACTTTTACTTTTATATGTTAACTACCAATACAAATTAAGCTTTAGCTGAATTTAGTGATTTTTTCAAAGTCTACAAATTTTGAATCGCTTGAATTAGATACAAAAAAAACTTACATTTCCATCTCCCAAAAATATAAAAATAAAAACTTTTTTTGATATAAATAACCGATACAAAAAAAACAAATTAATCTACCAACGTATAAATAAAACAGAAAACCACATAACAACAGTATCGTATACGATACAATACTCACCTGCGAATTGATATAGTGCGTGTGCGCGTGATGCTGGTGCTGGTGGTGCGGCGGGGACGCGAACCCGCGCGGCGCCGCGAAGCTGCCGTACTGCAGCCCGTGCGCGTACACGCCGCCCATCTGACGCACACCGGATATTTGACAATGTCAGTTAACTTGGTTAACATTTGGTCGAACGTGGCGACGACTGTAACTTTCATTTGCTCATTTGTTTTGTTATTGAGATAATTTGTAATGTATTATTGTTTTTTATCTTTAGTTAATTTAATTAAATCATAGTTAAAATTTGCGTAATATATTAAAAATAAAAATTACGTTCATCGCCACAATTATCCAACATTGTAAACGCAAAATTGGGTGCATCACTACCATCACTATTGAACTTTGAAAAAAATGGTATTTTTTTTTAATATAAAAAACATAATAAAAAGTATTTAATTGTCTGACATTATGATGCATCCGATCTTTGGAAACAAAAATATAACAAAAATACCGTAAACCAGAACACAAGTAGCTAATAAAGGCGCTTGTTGATTGTTCAAAGCTAAAAAGATTCGTCTCGTTCCTGTCCAAGGTGAAATCAAAAATTAAAGCTTTTATGCGTGAAGTGTTACATAATATAGATATAGAAAAAAAACTAAATAATTAGGTATTTGGATCACTATTGTCTCATAAAACAAACTAAGCTTAAATATACAATACAATCTCATTTTCCTAAAATTCAATAAGAAATCGAAAGCATTAAGCACATGTCTAGTAAGTTCAAGAGAACTTTCAGGCAAAAGTGATTCACGCTTAATTTTAAAAAAAAATCTTTTTCTAATATAATGCAGGTAAAATATATAAAAAATAATAAATGTAAATGTAGTTGATAATAAAATGTATGCAAAAAATATGAACAGAATATATGCTCAAAATATCATTCAAAATAATAAACTTCTAATATAAAAGAAAGATACATACATAGATAGATATTATATAAGTAATGCACGAACACAAGGAGTAAAGGAACGAGATAAAACCTTTGAGCTCAGTGTACAACGAGATTATTGCGCCCATGTTGTTAATACCGCACCCGAAAACACTTCACGTAGTTATACCATATAATATATAAAAAATGTTATTTCACATTAAAAAGAGCATATCGTAGGAAACAGCCAAGTCTAATAATGAAAGCGACCAGCCAAATATTTTCATTTGTAACGTAACCAATCTACAAAATACCAAAGCTTGAGTTGCTAGCGGCAAAAACTGTAAATAAAGTGTGGCGACGTCAGAAAGCGACCCGTGTGAGACCGCGACCGAGTCTTATTGGCCGATGAAATCGTGACGACGCGTTGTCATTGGCCAACGGCTCCACCAGCTCTCACCACACGGGGCGCAATTTATGACGACTGCATTATCGTACACGAAAAACACGGAAGACATTCACATGGTATATATCGAGTAAGAAATCGATGCATGCGGTACACGAATAATAAAAATACATAATAATTATACGTGAGGGTTAGTTTTCGGAAAAAAATATTTGGAAGGTCGCTGTCGACCAGGACTAAGTGAGTTTACTTTGGCCATAGCACTGAGTTGTTAAAGTAACAAAAAATGCATAATATTATGTGGTAAAGAGCAAGTAACGCTAGATTTATTTCATCCCAGCAATCTAGGCCGGCCGAGTCACGTGGACCATAGACATTTTGATACCGTTACAACAAAAATATAACCTCATTTTTATGAAGATATATTTCATATAAAAAAACAGTCATCACAAAACGTTTACAACTCCCGCAACTCGCCAGAACTGTATTTACAGAACCAAACAGAATGAGCTGAGTGTTGCATGCTGTAAAACCTAAATCCGACGCCATAGTTTTCATTATAATGTTATGAACACATTTACCATGTTATTAAATGGCGCCGGAGCTCGGCACAGTTATATAAAAAAAATAAAATCGTGTATATTATAAAAGTAAATTAATAAAAAAATCGGAGTCGGTTCGGAAGTGTAACATGAATAAAACATCGACAACTGAATGGCTTTATCGACACCAAGCGTTAGCGTCGACCAATAGGAAGAGAGTATTTTGACACTGGCCATCTGATTGGCGTAACAGTGGCCAACGGTAACGCTTGGAGACGACACCAAGTACCTATATGTCATCAAGCACTGTGCACTGAGTCTATGTATTACATAAATTAAGGTATATAAGGTAATTATGTGATGCACACGTTCTATGCAGCCTACCGCCACCTCGCTAAGTCACACTGCGTCTAGCAGCCGCCCTTAAACAGTCCAAACGCCTGGCTTAAACCTACACACCGCTCGCAGTGGAAACTAATTACCAATTTACATAAACGTAAACAACGTCTAATAAATATTATATATAATAGTTTAGTTTGCAATGCGCGGGCCACGATCACATGAGCCAAGCTGTATAGAAGTCGCTAACATGACAGTGCTCAGCGGACGTGTCCAACCTGCCCGTATATCTATCTACTCACTAATAACTAGGCATCGATATGTACTAGAAGTTTCATTAGGTCCACCGAAGCTATGAATATTATTGTACGGTAATATTAAAATATGAAAGCATTTTCACAAAAACTGCAGGAATTGTAAATAATATATATATATATAAATAAAAAAAAATGGGAAATTAAAAAGACTAGGTGTAGGACGCAACAAAAAAAAATAGAAAGCGTGTAAGGGATAAGACGGTCACCGGCTGAGTCGTGATGATGTCGGCAGAGGTCGCTAGCGGTAGATAGATACACGGAGGCGAGTGTGGACGTCCTTACAATAAATAGAATAGTAAACAGTGAGTAAAAGTATTAGTGAGCCCGCTCCCGCACGCCATCTTACTATCAGTGGGCTCGAACGCTGCTCGACTTGCAATCATCTTGTAAGTATCACATTCAAGCAACGTCCGGTACATAGTAATTAAAGATTTCTTACAAGAAACGAGCGTAGAATGCGAGGCCGCGGTACTACGCGGCGACGCCGCAAGCTTACATTATACAAGCGACATTTACATATTATCACATAGGATTCACACTAGTACCCTCCTCACCGCAAGTTACCAATATCACAATATAATCTGGGCATGCATATCAGTCCGTGCGTGGACAGTGTCAGAGGCACGAGCTAGTCGAGACATCGAGCAAACTATTGAGATTGAAGCTCGGGGAGTGTCCCCACGAACACACGCGTGCCGTGACATCGCAGCTCAAGGAAACAAACCGCTAACAGTACACTACTACAAAACTGCCCATCCGGCCTCCATGACACTGTGACACTATGACATACTGTGTCATGTGGCGTGGAGCTCGGATTACATGAAAATGTAAATAAAATATACATTAGAGTTTGTAAGAAGGTAATCATTAGCCACAAAATTAACTTATACTTAACGAATGCTCAAAGCGCCTCAGTGTTAGCGTAAATAATGTAATCAAAGTTGTATTAGTGTTAAGCGTAAGTACACCGGGCGCCTCGAGTTTTGGACACTCTCGCGCGCTCTAACCTATGTCAGGCAACCTGAGAGTGATCTAAGCAACACCAGACACCTTAAGCTGTAATAGGGACGAAAACGGGACCAAATTACATAAAAAAACACAACCCTGACGTGATTTCTTCTATCAATCAGCTCTTGAAAGTTTATTTAAATTGTCAAAGATCGATATCAAAAGTCACGTTAGGGCATAGGCTGTATAAAAGTGTGTCGTAGAAGAATCGACAAGCCACAGGTCACAGCCACGCACAATTAACAAAGACCTTATATCTATACGAGTATTAGATTAATACACTATCTAATGTACGCTAACGAGAGCCCCGGGTCAGGCAGGAAGCTGCAGCGACCTAACTATACGCAGACGATGCAGCGGTGCAATGTGAGTTGGTGCATTGATCTAAAATCTCTTGCTTTACATAAACAATATTCAAAATCACGCTTCGAGTCCGACCGCGTGCATTTTGTGAACCATCACGAATGGTTAAAACCATTCCAGGAGCAAAACTCCTGAATCTGATGGAGTACAAGATGTACGGTAGTTGTAAATTTAAAACAAAGCGTGTACAAATAAATTACAAAATGTTCTACCAAGCTAGAAGGGGTAATGGAAAGTTCTAGAGATTCCAAATCAACGGTTTTGTTGCATGCACGCGCCTCTAGGCCCATGTGTAAAGGTTATCTGTGTGTCTGTGTAGGGAGAGCTTAGGTTAGTTTAGGTTTAGGTGGAACTTTGGTTATATTTAACCAAGAAAACAAATGTAAAGATAAAAAAATTATATGAAATATTATATAGCCCAAAAGGATGAACAGGTTTTATTGAGTAATTTAATAATATTGTAGTAACTTTATGGACTTACAATGACTAAAAAGTGATAAAAGTATTTAGTATATCCAAAGATGATGTTATAACGAACTTTCTAAAAAGGGACGCTAAATATGCAAGCTTTTGGATAAATTAAAAGAACTATTTAATTGAAAAAAACATGTAAGTATCACTGTACAAATTGATGAAATTTTAAGATATCAATAGGTTTTAAAAATATAAAACTATAAAATGGATCATTACATCTGTTTGTGATATGAAAAAAAGAAAAAATAATAGAATTATTAAAGGAAATTTTAAAAAGACTTCTTTCTTTTGTCAAACTTGAAAGAAATTAATCATAAATAAAAGATTCACTGGGAATTAAACTGTCAGAGGTCCAGAAAATATTGGTATTTAAATAGTATTTCACAGAAATTATCTCATTTAGTAAAGAAAAGTGAAGACTCTTATTAGACATGTGTTATGTGGAACTTGGAAATTTGTGGGTGTGTGGAGGAATATATGTGCGTGTAGGGGGATTTAAGGAAGTGTCTGGAGGTGTGTCACGTGTTTAAGTGTGAATTTGAATCTGTGTTTGTGTGTTGTCTTCAGACATGTGTGTTTGGAGTTGTTGAGTATGTGTGGAGATATCTGGGTATGGTTGAGTCTGTGTGTGTGTGTGTGTGTTTGTGTATGGTGTCGCGATGTACCTGGTAGCGCAGGTGCGCGTGCGGCAGCGCGGGCAGCACGGCCGGCCACAGCTCGCCCGCCACGCTCGCCACCTGCAGCGCCACGCCCCGCTTGTACCACCACGCGATCACCATTGCACAACACCGTCAAACGTTATATAACACTCTAATTCCATCTCTATCAAACCCTTACAAATTAGTTTTGTTATCTCTAACAGATCTGTTGTAAGTTATTTAAAATGTTGATTTGTTCTCTTTCTTAAATTGACTGATACTGTTCATTCGTTTATTTTTCGAAATTGAACCTCAATATAACGTTTCACGTTCTGTGCAATAGCTTATTGTAAAAAAACCGTGAGACTGTATTATATTAATAAGTTATTCTGTCATCCTATTAAGTCGAAAAGGGATACATAACATATATGTGAAAAAATCAGTCTCGCAATCCTTTATTACTGTCCTTAAGTCTATGTCTTAAAATACATCCTTATAATGCTTAAATCCAGTATGTTCCAGAACTTAACATCTTCAAGTGTCTATGCTATGCCCAGATTGCCAAAATAAGAATTATTTTATTATTTAATAAAAAAATACAACCAAAAATTGTTTATTTAATGTGCTTTTTTTTCTTAATTTGGTCATATTTTCTAACTTAACATAATTTGTGTAACTTATAGACTAAACATAAATTTCGGATGATCTTAACTAACTTACAAGACAAATGTAATGAATTTTATTGTAATTTTTGTTATTTGTATTAAAAAAAATAATAACTGATAGTGTTTGGTGTATTTTCAGAAATAAAATTAAAAAAAAAAAAGAATTCATAACAGCTGAATGTCGCCATGAGTAAAAAAATACAATTTATTTTAAAGAACGTTATGATCAAGAAATGGTGGTTCTAAAAATCCCTGCAATTACATCAAATACAATAATTATAAAAACAAAAAGAAAAATAAAAATCAAAAGAGCGGTTAAATGATTAAATACCTAATACATCTTTAATATTTTAAATACAAAAAATATAGACTCAAGATGGCGTTATATAGTGAACAAAAACACAATCAATGATAAATGTGTCTTGTATTTTAATTAATTTTTCAAAAAAACGAAAAAGAAAATAAATTTAAAAAGTATTTTCTTTTATAATTTAACCACTCTTCACTCATACATACACTTTGTATGTATAACACATACATATATATATATGAGCAACACTAGTAGAGAAGAAAGGATGAGAGATGAAGAGAGAGGAATAGAGGATAGTAATGTTGGGGTCGGAGTGGATGTCCTTAATCGGTCTCCACTCATAAGGGGGAGGACAGTAGTGGTAGGGGGTGGAGTAGGCTGGGGGGTTATCATACCTGTGTCCGCGCGGGGTGTGCGGGGTGCGCGGGGTGCGGCGGGTGGTCGCGGTGCGCGTGCGGCCACCCCACGTTGCCCGACAGCGCGCTGAGACGAGCGCCACGTAATGACATCTAAAATACAACACACAAAGAAAAACAATTAACAAAACGACTAAGCTCTATGTTTCTAACTTAATCCCTTTGAGATCTCCCCCTCAGTGTTACAAACTACTTTTCTCTCAAATTTTTCCAAAGCCTTTAAGTTCTACGCTTTGTCAGTCTCTCCATCCCTTTATAATCTCACCTGGTTAATATCCAACAGCAGGGGCGTGTGATGCGCGTGCTGCAAGTGCGCAGGGTGCGCGTGCGCGTGTGGCGCGTGTCCGACGTGCGCATGTTGGTGCGCGTGGCCGCCATGTTGATGGGCATGTTGGTGCGCGTGCTGGTGCGCGTGTTGGTGCGGATGTTGGTGCGGGTGCGCGTGCGGCGCGTGCTGCTCGTGCCACACGCCCGCGCCATTGCCGCTTACGTAGCGGACGCGACGACTGCAATAGAAGTACAGACATAGTGACGTCATAAACCATGAGTTTATGGAGTGAAATATTTCGCAATGTACTACACTCAAGGCAATGGCTCGGAGCCATATAGGTATTTAGTATTTACTGATATTTTTTTTTGTACATCCGGACAGAGAAAACTTATTTTATTAACATATTTTAAAAATGGGTTTTTATTATTACAGTAGAAACTCGATTAACCGGACTAATTGTTGTTGGTAGGCATTCGGATAATCGAAAATCCGGATAATCAAAAGTATGGAAAATCGGGTATTTAGAATATGTAAGTATGCACATGAGGCCGGTCGTGGCGCAGGGGCACGAGGAGTGACTGCAAAACCGACTGGTTGTGGGTTCGATCCCCACTCGAGGAGATGAAATATTTATTTAAATTTATATTTCCATTTCTTCGCTCTGGTGTCGAGGTTAAGCGCGGCGTTGAGTTCTGCCACTCAACACGCAATGCCTCCAGAATTCGGCAGAAAGTGGGGAACGGAGTGTCTCAACACTAGGTTCCCTCTGCCTACCCTGCTGTGTGCGGGATACAGCGTGAAGCTAATTTTTTTTTTTTAATTTTAAGTATGCACATACGTACTGATATAAATTTATTTAAAACAACTAATACATAAAGTAAAAATCAATGTTTATTAAGATATCTTAAGATGTACGACGAATAATTGGTTTACAATATGTACTTGGTAATTGTATTTTGGTAATACAACTAATAAAATAAAAAAATAAGTTCAATTTGGTTTGAAATATTTGGTAATTGTCATTTGACGCAAG
The DNA here is from genome assembly GCA_018249695.1 of Heliconius erato demophoon. Taxonomy (NCBI): domain Eukaryota; kingdom Metazoa; phylum Arthropoda; class Insecta; order Lepidoptera; family Nymphalidae; genus Heliconius; species Heliconius erato. The sequence continues at coordinate 28,915 of DWQW01000203.1, forward strand.
CCCCTTTTTCTCTTAATTGCTGCTAAGTCACGAATTCTTTTTAGCTGTAGTAAACTTACAGTATCACTCTCGGTTTGTTTTTCAAACCACTTGAGAGCTGTTCCCAGGACATGAAGTGCTTCATCATGAGATGGTCCGACTTGTAGGTACATTTAATACAGTTGGTCTGTAGTCCGGATAATCGCGATCCGTATAACCGAGGGCCGGATAATAGAGTTTCTACTGTATTATTATTTCATGCACTATCACAGTCAGTATGTTTTAATATATAATGCATTTCATTTCGTTAATTATCAATACATTAAAATATTACTTAAACACGACTTATGTGACTTAAAAGTCCAGTCTGTCAGCCATAGTAAAGGTTTGGGTATATGTGTAGTCAGTCGTAGGTATGTATGTGTTGGGTACACTTACGGTGGCTGGTAGTGATGTCGCGGCGTCCGCCTCTCGACGGGCGGTGCTGCGACCGACACGTTGCTTTCACCTGTAAAATTATATTTTTTTCTATAAAAAAAATCATAAATGGACAAGTAGCAAATTTAACATCTAAACTGCTTTCCTGTTTGTATCCTACATTTACTATAACTTTACCAGATGCCCGATGAAAGACGAATCAATATACAGGTATAATAAAAATGTACCTGATCGCTGTTTGTACATGGAAGATAAATAAGTAAATAATAGTTTTTATATATTTTTCATATATAAAAAGTATTATTGGAATCATTTATTAAAAAAAAACTGATAAACTTCATGCCACTTACCAGACGACAGGTGTCTCGAGATCCGCCGTCTCTTCCTCGTGGGGCTGTCGCCGGGCTTGCTGGACAGCTCCCCGTCGGAGGAGCCCGCGTTGCTCACCACAGACTCCACTAACGGTGCTGATCCTTCCAAAGGGTTTGTGTCCTGGAATAAAGGGCGAGGTAATTGTTATCACTTTTTGTTTAGAAATTGTTATTCACTTCATTACAATTGAGGACTTCGCGTCGTGGCAAAGCAGCGCAGCGACTGTTTGTAAGCGGCTGTGAGTTCTATTCCCGTCTCAAGGGAATGATAACATGCAAACAGCTTCGTTGCGTTCCACCACACCACATACAATAGGAGTGTCATAACAGATATAGCGTGAAGCTAAAAATCAGTATAGGTGAGATCCACTTGTTTAAAGACTCTAATTTTTAAATATTATAGTAAACAAGAGCCGAAACTATAACCCAAGTTCCCAAATATCAACCCTAAATGTCTTCAATCTCTTTTAGCGGTTGTTGGAGGACAGTTCCTCAGTAATATTATGTCCCCAATTTTGTCAAAAATTATCCCCAAATACCCAACTGTAAATGACAAAATCAAGTCTTACTTTTTGAAAATCTTCAAATATTCCTTCTTGTTGAATCTATGTCTATATCATTATGTTATCGGTATATAATTTTCTAACATATTAAACAAATACATTTAAAAAAGCCTGTTACTTTTTATATGCCACTACTAATAAGTTAAACTAAAACGAAAGCAGTAATTTCATATATGTCAAAAAACTTCTAGTGATTACCATGTGATGATGATGAGGCGCGTGATGCAGATGCGGAGTCTCCGCGGAGGGCCCCGCGCCTGCGCCGGGACTGACGCGTAACTCTATAACAGTAAAAAAAACAATGTACTTAAAGGTCAAATATAATGTACTTTGAAGGTTAAAAAGCATAATTTTATTTAATTTATGTTATTTTTTTTAATTTATGTCATATTCCCGCTTTTTCCCGCGTATATCTAAGAAGAAAGAAAGCGATAAGATACTATGTCTTTTGCTTTCGGCCTATTTCAATGTCGTATTTCTTTGTCGCAGAAAAGTAAAAATGATTTATTTTTACTTCTCGGCTAGGCGGGCTTGATTGGCTCAGGATTGAACCCACAACCACCGCGATCTCAGTCAGATTCTGCCCCACTATGACACTATAGCTAAAATTCATTGTAATTTTTACTATAATAGTGTTTTTTTTTAAATATTTTTCTTGCCTTTGTAAATTCGGATTAATTTATTGTTTTCATATCTACCTTCAAAATAAGGAGTTTTAAAATATACTTAAGTCGGGCTTTAATAAAATTAATTAAGCGAGGCGAATGTAACATTTTGGATCTGGATATAAGAGAAATACTATTGAGGATGATTTCGATTACAACTATAACACTATTTCGAATTATCCTTTTGTCTCGGATAAATTTGGTAATTTAATAAAGATTATTTAGAACATTATGCTGTTATTGACATTTCGTATGATATTATTTAATTATGAACTAATCTCTATTATCTATATATATAAAAGGACTTGTGCTGACTGACTGAGGTAAGACGCACGTAGAGCCGTAACCGCTGATGGTAGAAACATGAAATTTGGGCAGATGTTTATTTTCATATTCTGGACATCCACTAAGAAGGGAATTTGAAAAATTTTAACCCTAAAGGGATGAAATAGGGGTTGAAAGTTTGTATGGATTTTTTTTTAATCTGTACCGATTTTTATAAAATTTGAAATTCAGACTTAAAAATATTTCATTGAACACGTGTTTCATGGTTTTTAAGAATTCACCCCCTAAGGGTTCAAATAAGGGGTCGAAAGTTTATATGGAAAAATCTTTAAATTGCCACCGATTTTTATAAAACTTTAAATTCAGACTGTTAAAAATATTTTATTGAATACGTGTTTCGTGGTTTTTTAGAATTCACTCCTAATAAGCGGGCGAAGCCGCGCGCGCCCTCTAGTTTACTATATATGAGTTCGATTGCTAATCGGGGGAATTAAATATTTAATTTTTCTTGATCTGGCTGGTAACAAGACAAAGCGCGATATTGAATCCGCCCTCAACCAGCAATATCTTGAAACTTAGGCGGTGTAAGCGAAACAAAGTGTCTTGACACTAAATTTCTTTTGCCTACCACGTTTTAAATATGCAGAATACAGTCATGAAATATAATGAAAAAAAAACATGAAAGCGAGAATTGAACTGTAAACTACCGCAGTATACCTCTACGCACTAGTCAAAACATAACGCCACTGCGCCACATCAAAGTCAAACACAACCCCTTCATTTGGAGTCTCGCCAAAAATAGTATGCACCATAGAAATTAGGCACAGGGGTGGACGACAGAGGGAAGTGGGGAAGGGAGGAAAGGAGGGTGAAAGGGGGAGGGTTGCTTTAAAATTTTGATCTCGCGACGTAATATCACTTGATAGGCTTCTTGTTCTATGTTTTGAGGGGCTGTTGAATAGGTAATTACATAATTATTGTTTGCGTAAGAAACTTTTAACAAGTACTGTGGTTAGTGTTTGTAGGGCGGAGGTACCGGGTTCGTTTGTGAATTTTATGTAAGAGATAATAATTAACATCATTTTGTATCGTCTTCTTGATGAGTTTATGGATATTATGTAAATTGAATAAAAGACACCATCGCCTCGTTCCAAGCGGCCTATAAACGCGACGGTTGTGGGTTCGATTCTCACTCGAGGTAATGAATTATTATCAATTCCCCGCTCTGGTGACAAGACAAAGCACGTTGAGTACCACCACTCAACACGCAATGATGAAAGTAATTTTTCCCTCTGGCAATCCTGCTATATGCGGGATAGAGCGTGAAACTGATAATAATATAAAGTTTCAAAAGGCTAACAGCAACTCATTGCGTAAGCGGGGAAAGTGTCCACCATAGAGCTTGCCACGAAACTTACGTGTTTGTGACCTCAATTCCGCAATGATAATATCATTTTTGACACGCTTTTACCATCACTGTGTCATGTATATGTAACTGATTTTGTGAGGAAGCAGATTCACGCTGTATCTCGCATGAAGCAGGATAGGTAGAGGGAATCGAGTGTTAAGACACTGCGTTTCCCATTTATTGGTCTAATTCCAGACATTTCGTAGATGGTGACGAATATGAAAATAAATGAAATATCAACATTCCGCAAGTGGGAATCGAACTCATAACCGCCACGTTCACAGCACGTCTAGAGAACTTCGTATTTATTTAAATTTACAATGCATTGGGTTTTTATGTCCACCGATTTTTCGAGACATAGTATGTTAAGTTGTGGAACTCAACGCCGCGCTTTTAAAAAGCAATTTCATTTATGATTTTATATTGATTGTATGGCAATTCGAAAACAATCAACACATACCATCAATCATGGTTACCGGCTACAATTGTTATACAATAAAATATATCGAGTATCATCAAATGTCCTGTCAGATGTGGCCATAGTCACGTCAACTAGTGTGAAATTAGTATTGAATTCAAAAAATACTAATTTAATTGTAATTATTTCTTAATCAATATCCATTTTTGTGACTAACTTCTCTGAAGTAATATTTAACTGCGGATTTAACTACTCGTTGTATATGACACACAGCAGGTATACACTGGGTTACATCAAAAATATATTAAAGCTTTTTTGAATAAAAATGAAATAGAACATAAAAAGATTATTTTCAATTTGGACAGTAGCTTTTGAGATTAGGGTGTCCAACCAAACTTTAATTTTATAAAATCAAAAAGTTTAAAATGTCCCGAAAAATATAAACTATACCCATATCTATCTATATCAATGTCGTATTTGCACTTTTTGAAATATTCTACAAAACGTAATTAAAATTTGTAAATGATCTTTTCGCGTATATAATTAAAAAAATTACTTTAAAAAAAGTGCAATTACGTCATTGATGCACCAAATCAGCGTCATATAGTATAGTATAGTGTATACCTGTCCGTCGTCGCTCCGAGGGGCCGGCGGCGCGGCGCTCGGCGCGTCTCGACCCGCCCGCACCACCGCCTGTGTTAAACAGTATATTAAACATACGGAACACGAAGCTTCACATTTTATCATACGCATAGCATAATGGCCAGAGGGAACCTAGTGTCAAGACCTCCTACAGAGGTCAGAGAACGCGCTGACAAATATATATCTGATACTTGGAGAGAAAAAAACCGGTTAAGTGCGAGTCGGACTCGCCCACCAGAGCTTCCGTATCAGTTTCAGGATTGTAGGTCAACGGGAAGTATAACTTATATAAACTAAGCTAAAGTTTGCGGGCATTGCACACATTGCACTCATTTTGTTTGAAATGAACTGTAAATTAAAGTTTTTAATTATATTTTTCTACAAAATTTCTATAATTTTTTTTTATTACATATTTTTATTGCATATTCTCATCTTATGCCAAATTTAATAGCTGTAGGTCCACGATAAATACTCTACAGATTTTGATTACGCAGCCAATTTCATACAAAACTGAATAAAAACGATGCATAAATGCTGACATCTTCTAATTACGTTGACTTAGAAACTAGGTTTTGTCTGTGTATGACCATAGATTTGAATTATTAATGTTAGCTTGATACCTCCACGCGATCTCGAGATAAATGTCAGTCTTAAAAGACGGGCCACAGTGATCCCATAAGGGTTCCGTTTTTTCTTTTTAGGTACGAAACCCTAAAAAGAGTCAAAATAATCAACGCATCCCTCACAATGTCGCAATTTGCTTTATTAAAATGGAGAAATGATTCAATATATAAAATAATATGATCAGATTCACATTTATAGAAAGAAAGACGAATAGTAGACTCTTAATATGTAAAATAATAAATCCCGTTCCCGTAGGAATTTCAAACTCTCCTCTCTTAGTGCTCCCCTACACTTCCAAAACTACCATACGTCAAATTTCAACGTTTTTAAGTGTAGTACTTTCGTCTGTCCGCTGTCTGTCCGTCACTCACTAAGAAGTGTTGTATACGTATATGTATGTATATAGATAACAGTTCATCAGTACAAACGTAAATCGAATAAAAGCGATCACCATACAAATAAGAAAATCGCTTAATTGTATGGTAATGTCGTCGCTTATGTAGAAGCCACGTGACCCCATAACAGTCACATTTCATTTAAAACTCCTCAACAAGACTGACTGTACAGATGACAGTAGAGGATTCCCGCTCCGGGGAATGAATTATTTTCATTTCCTCGCTCAGGTAACAAGACCAACCGCGGCGTTGAGTTCCACCACTAAACACACAAAAATTGGTCAGAAAGTGCACGACGGATTGTCTAGACACTTGGTTCCCACTGCCTACTCTACTATACGGAAAAAAGGCATGAAGTTGCTGTTTTATAAATGCAACTACAATATTTGCACCAAAGAAACGACTGTACAGAATGATCGTAATCAAGATAACATGCAGTACGTTCGGCGAGTTGTGGCCGCCCTGAAGGCCAAGCTGTAGATGAACTACGCAATTTGATTTCAAGACTTTTCTTCCTGAGTAAACAATTTACAAAAGTTCAGAAAGCTCAATTCAAGGCGGACACGACTCGTCGGTCTTACTGTAGCCATCTACCTTAACAAGCACTGTCAAAATCTGTGACCGTATTCTATAGTAGATTGGGCACTTCTAGGACTTCACTTGAACCCGTAATCCCACCAACATGCTTCATACATATATAACGTATATAATACATGAACATGAGTTTCTATTGGGCGTTAGGTGGTAAAAAAATATTTTAGGCGCCGTCGTCTCCATCTAATATAAGTAATGTCTTCGTCTATTGGTAACTTCTAAGAGTTCGACTATTCAGATCCTGGCTCCATCATCAGATCAGCTTGATGATATCATGTTATTGTATTGTTGACTAAGCTACGTATAGTAACTGTGGAGTATCACATTGATATAATTACTACAAGTGAGTCACATACAATTTCTTAGCATTTATTAAATAGTAACCAGTCGACCTATTAAAAGCATCTTTACTTTGACTTCTGTATTAGGATAGCATTAGGTATGTATGTCTGTCTGCCGGATTATATGTTTATCTGTGCGTCCGTAACTCACCAACACTCATCCTCCTCTGCTCGTGATGGTGGGGCGGGTGTCGCTTGCTGGGCGCGGGCGGAGGTGATTGCGCCACGCATGCTTCCTTCGGGCTGCCTGCACTGCTGCCATCGCTGTAACAAATGTAAAATACTATTAATATAAAATAATATTTTGTTTAGGTATTATTTTAGTATAACTTTATTCTCTAAGGCTTCCCTTACTTCTATGGCCGAAATAAAGAAAACAACTTCACGCTGTATCCCGCGTGTCCCGTATAGCAGGATAATTTTTATGACATAACATGTTGAGTGACAGAACTCAACGCCGCGCTTGTTAAGTTTAGGAATTTCTATATATTTATTTGATATGCAGGTAGAGCCTAATGACAATACGTCATTCTCTAACTAGGTACATATATTTATGATGAGGAAACATTATGTCGCTCTTACTATTAGTTTAATCAAGTAAAAAAAAAACATATATATTGTGTTTGTAAACCCGCTGATTAATAAAATAATATCTCTACCATTTCGGAAACATACAACACAAAGAATTTTCCGATTTGAACCAGTAGTTACGGAGATGAGCCTGTTCAACCAAACAAAAACTCTTCAGCTTTATAATATAAGCATAAATAGTAAAGATATATAAACACAATACTAAGTTAAATGGTTTTAGAGATAACTTGCTATATCTGCATAGTATCCGCAGCATCACAGATCATCAGAGCAGTTTTTGCTTGAGACACGCCGCCTCACTTGACAGTGTGCCAACGATAACCAGCAAGGGAAGACTAATAGCACTTTGCAAAACTAACACTAAAAACTATTCTCTTTTGAGTTGACTTAAAAGCAAAATATTTTCGATACTCTAAGGTGCAGTAGAACTAACCCTTAAATATTATTTACAGCTTAATAAGTCCAACTGATCTTGATAAAAATGGCCTAGGAGAAGTGAAGCATTAGGAGAGAATTTCCTAAAATTCCAACGGAACGGAAAACGGAACGGGATTTGCCATTTGACGTCATAAAGTCCAAGCAAATAAAGTCACGGGCTACGATTAGTTCTATATTATAAGCCTTTGGGAAACCTAAATATCATACTAAAGTCACATTGACCTGTCTCCAAGAGCGTTGTCACCGGGTGCCCTTTAGACGAGGTCACTCACCAAAACTGCCAGAGTGTATGAAGTACGCTCCATTTCTGTTAATTATGTATTAATAAAGATTTTTGAGTGATTGTTTACGATTATTGTATTGGTCGTGGATACGATTTCCAATCGGAATAATGAGTTATTTTCATTTTCTCGCTTTGTTAACAATACATAGCGGGACGTTAGGTTCGCACGAAATTTTCGTGGGAAACGGAGTGTCTTAACATTAGGTGCCTCTGCCTGCCCTAAATGCGGAATACATGAAACTATTCTTTTTTATTATTATACATAATATAAATAAATAAGCCTATCAACAGCAACCCCACAAGTGTGAGGCCCGCGACAAGACAAAGGCGCAGTGAGGTGGTGTGGCGTCACGCGTTGCATCACCCGCCTCCAGTCGATAAGTTGCGATTGAGAAAGGTCTGCTTTATGATCGCTGGCACTTCACCAAGAAGGCTGTAGGTAGGGCTAAGGTAGATTTTTTTGTTTTTTAGCTTCACACTGTATCCCACATATAGCTGGGTAGTCAAAGTGAACCTAGTGATAAGACATTCCGTACCCCACTTTCCACCGAAGTCTCGTGACAGGGCGTGTTGAGTACCAGTACGAGGAAATAAAAACATTAAATAATTCATAACTCCGCGTGGAAATCGAACCCACAACCGTCACGCTTAAAATCACACGCTGGTACCACTTCGCCACTCACTCCCAATTTTTGAGATAATCTGTATTTTGAAGAGCGAGAAAATAATAATAATTCATTTTCATTTCCTTAATACAGACAAAACTACTTTGTCACCACATTCTACAAGAGGAGTGCACTGCACTTTACACGTCCAACATACATATCTACACGTATTTGCTCAAGTTATCTTATTATCTTTGAGCATCTTCTTGTTAGGTAATTCTATGTCAAATATTGACGTCGTAATGGCCCAGATCTTGGGTATCTTGGATAAGATCATGGATTCAAATCGTTCTAAATGGTTTTATTTTTATTTAACTTCACGCTGTATCCCACATACAATAGCAGGGCAGGTAGAGGGAACCTAGCGTAAAGACACTCAGCCAACCCCGCTCCACTCTGTGTATGAAAATTGCGTTTTTGGTGACAGAAGTCAACACCGCATTGTCATGAAAATAATTCATTGCTCCGAGTGGAGATCGAACCAACAACTGTCGCATTTATAGTCAAACGTTATACCGCTACGCCCAACTAATAGTTAGTCTGGTAAATATTAACATAAAACATTCACTATATGTTTTTAAGACCAATTTGAAACTAATATAAATAAAAAAAACTAATCAAATATACAAATTTACATACATATATTAACAATATTTAATAAATAAAAATGAACCCACAACCAGCAATACATCAATAAAAAAGTCTAACAACTACACAATGTCGATATACGAACGATGTCTATATACCTACTAATAAGTACTAAAAGTAGGCTATTGCGTTATACCGACATCCGATACAACACTGAGGCCCTCGAGGGACCTGCTCTCATTAGTCTATACTAATTTTATAAAGTAGTTTGTTTGGTTGAACAAGCTTATCTTAGGAACTACTGGTACAAGTAGAAAAATTATTTTGTGTATTGGATGGTCCATTTATGGAATACTATGGTTTGTATTAAATGACGTCAATCGTTTTAAGTGGTACCTGTGGTCAGAATTACCTCCCACAGTTGGAGTGTGTCATGTGTCATGGAACAACGACTAGTTGTTTCCATTTGACCACGCGGACAAAGCTGCAATCCAACGCTAGTATGTATATACATACATACAAAAAAATGTTAGCACCTTATATTAGATTTGAACTCGCTACCGTTGCTCGAGCACTATGACGTACCTACATACATACAATAGGTTTATATTATAAAAAGAAACCTACAGTTTTTTGTTCCCCTGACCAACGACCGCGAGGCGGGCGTCAGGCAACATTGAACCGGCCCGAGGACGTTGCCTTATTATACTGCCTCTTACTATATAAATGAAAACTTTTAATCTTTTTTATAGCTTCACGCTGTATCCCGCATATAACGGGGTAGATCTATAGAGGGAACCTAGTTTCAAGGCAGTCTGTTGCAGTATCAACCGTCGCGTTCACAGTGACAACGGCTTCGTGAAACTAATACGATATCGATATAGTGTATACTGCTTACGATTATACCTAATACGCCGTTGTCGCAGTGGATTTGTAGGTTTTTAAACAATGGCTGTAACTTGCACAACAGCATATTTTTAATTATTTTACAATTATTTAATTATGAGGCAGTGATGGCGCAGGGGCACAGAGATTCGATCCCCAGTCGAGGGAATAAATTATTATTTCTTAATATTTTAATTTCTTCGCTCTGGCACCAAGACATGAAGCCGTTGAGTTTCGCCACTCAACACGTAATCCTTGAAAAATTCGGCGGAAAGTGCGGGACGGAGTGTCTTAACACTAGGTTGCCTTTGCTTCCCCAGATAAACAATGACATACGGTTACAGTTACAAGAAAGAAATTCTGTAAAATTTTGATAATAGCTAGTCGTCCCAAAACAAGGCGTGGCGTTCAGTCCCGCCACTCTCACACACAATACCTGCAACTATAGTAAAAAGCTGAAAACAGAGTGCCTTTACACTAGACTGTCACAATGCAGAGATATGTTAAGCGTGAATCTAAACGATGTCCTAAATCGTGTATTAGTAATTCTCGAACTCGTTACCATTAAAGAGGTCGGAGCCGCCATTATACTGTACCAATGGGACAGTCATTTGATGACGCTATACAATATTCAAACACTGTCATAACACGCAGTTAATGTACGTATACTAACTTTAAAACAAAACGGGTATAAATCAAGATTTTTTAATTAATTAAAATTTAATTTAAAATAACCATATATCACTACATATCTCACTTTTAAAAGTGTAAGTGTAAAGTAAAAAATAATTTGCCTCTTTAATCCCTAAACTATTCTAAGTAAAATTCATTTTTTTTTTGCAGGTGACAAAAGAAACCAGCTGTTCCCACCCTCTGCTCAATTTTAATAATATTTTATGTTGAGTGACAGAACTAAACGCCGCTTTGTCTTGTATCTAAAGCTAGGATAGGCTAAAATTAAAATAATTCATCCCGCTGAGGTCGATCAATCAAATCCACAACCGTCGTGTTTAGTGCATTTCCACTTCGTCATGTCATCCTCATTACAATATGAATTGTAAAATTACATAAAGGTAACACCTAAAGCATCTGCATTCCAAACCCACAACCAACACTCCAAAGGCAATTTTTAACCAAAAATCTATAAAGATAATAATTATTATTATATTACACCAGCCATACTCACGTTACTCTCACGCATACACGCAAGTCGCGAGAGCTCCGACTGCTTTTAATTCGGTCATCCTGTTTGTACCGTAACTTTGCCCTTTAGTAGATATCATTTAACATACTCATTTGCCCGATCTGGTGGAAGAAAGCGGGGCGTTAAGTTCCGCCACTCAATATGAAATATTAAAAAAATTGAGCAGTAAGCTGGGAACGGAGTGTTTTTACACTAGCTCCTACCTACTTCGCTATGTGTTGTCCACATATTAATAATAAATTTTTATCATAAAAATTACTATATCTTTACTATAGAACAAATCTAATTTATGAACTCCCCTTAAGTGCAGTGGAAAATGTATGTAAGAGAAAGAGAGTATGGTAAGATCAATTTTTTATTATTTTTATTTTCTTGCTCTGATGGGCAAAACGGTGAGTTTCGCCATTGACCACGCAATATTTCGAAAGTTAACCGAAAAGTGGCGAGCGGAATGTTTATGCCTACTCCGTCATTAACGGGATACGGCTTTAAGATATTTCCTTCTTCAGTAAAAATTTTGGCCAGTCGTAGCGCAGGGACGCAAACGTGCGACTGTAAACACGACAGGTTGTGGGTTCCCATTTTCATGGGAATGGTGTTTGAACGGGAATGTAGCGTGCTTAACACAAGGTACTCAGGTTCCCGCCTTACATGCTATATGCAGGATACAGCATGAAGCTGCTAATAAAAAAAATATCTCTCATAATCCCAAGAGTGACAAAGCATCATCACGATCCCATAGTCAACCATGGGGGAGATGCGGCCGTTGAACTTACAATTTGGGGTACAATTCTAATCAGGGCCACGCAAAAATCGACTTTAAAATGCGTGTATTGAGTTCAAAGTCGCTTTGAATCAAAACTTATACATAATAACAGTCTAAAGTAAAGGTAAAATAAGGTCCAGAATATTTCTCCACGCGTTGAAGACATCAAAAAAATTAAACAATCCAAAATAAACCTTATATTTAACATTTTACAGTTCAATACAGCGTGACTAGAAATCAGATTGAACATTAATATGCAAGAGCAACACAAAACACACTTTAACACCGTCAAGTTGAGCACATTATGCGGCGCAGAGCTCCGGCGGCTGCGAAAACACGATAACACCAAATAGACCGGCGGCCAATTTCCATGTTGCATCGCTTTCGCACCTACACAGCATATGTAGGTGTGAAAGAGATGAAAGAAAGTATGATAAAAAAGCGTATATTCGAATTTGAACCTTGTTTACTGAGACTTAAGGTATACTTCGGGTAACTTTTAAGGCAGAGTTATCTGTAGCGAAGGCTAGTCACATTTCCTGGTTTGCTCAAAAACGTACAGAACTAAGTATCTTATTTACAACTTTTTTTTGCGTTGACATCACGAAAAAATAGGAAGAAACCTTTTTGTTCCAGTTACCGCAAGGTAGGGATCGGAGAGAGAACTTAATAAATAGTTAACTTCGTGCCCTACGCACCGTCTAATTTGCAAAACATTACGTTCCGTATGGCGAAACTCAACGCCGCAGTTTGCCTTGTTACCAGAGCGAGAAAAGTAAAACATTAAAGATACCATTTTCTAAAGCGATGATCGAACCATCAACCGTTGCGTTTAGTCAGATGCTGTGCCGCTGCGCCACGTCAGTCTCATCAATTTGTTGGTTAAAAATAGTCAAATGAAACTTTTAGCTTGATTTGAAACAAAAGAAGTCATGTCAACGTAGCGTGTGACGGCATTCCGTGACGTAATCACATTAGCCCGATTAATGACAAAGTATAACGTCCTACAGACGACATTAGCTATATACTACTAATATACATAGATGATATATGCAGAGAAAACCTTAAGGCGGTCTGGGTGTAAACGGATTTGTTGTGGATTCGATGCACACTCGGACAAAATGAACCGTCCTTATTTCTGCACTCTGGTCACAATGCAAAGGGTGGCGTTGAGTTTCACCACTAAACACACAATGCCTCACGGTTTAGGATAGAAAATAGGAAAAAAGAGTGTCCCAACACTAAAATCTCTCTGGCAACCTTGCATATTGTAGCAAGATAAAGCGTGAAACTGTACAAAATAGACATAAATAAAAAAATAAAGTAATGAAAACAAGGCATAAATTAAAAATCTCCAACAGCCGCCTACTTTATATACGATCCACGTGTATGTTACGTCACAAACGCTCCGAATGAGGCCATACTTGATACTTGTCAAAGAACTATAATACATACCTACACTTACCTCGGGCTTCGCTCGCGTAATCGAATGGAAATACTTATCGTTGTGTCATGACACATTCCAAGTTCGGGAGAAACACTGACTGCAGATACATTGGGTTACACCAGTGTGGTTAACGTGATGTAGCCTATATAGCCTTCCTCGATAGATAGACGATTCAAAATATTAAAAAAAACTTAATATTGGTTCCTGAGATCAGCGCATTCTACAAAACTGTTTAGCTACTATATACTGTAGTACAGTTATACAATAACTTGGCAGGCAGGGCATGGCACGGTACACAGAGAGAATCTAGAGTTACGACATTGCGTTCTCCGCACAATGCCCAATTTTTGAGACTGCGTGTTTGTCTTGTTACTATAGCGAGGTAAACTCTCACAACCGTTCACCACGACGCTCTCCACGATTTTATTTTATACGTATTTTTGAAATAGTCCCCTCCGCCTACACTGCTTTATACGGAAAACTACGTAAAGATAAAACAAGAAAAAACAAAACTATCTCGATCATTTATCAAAAACCATCAAGTGGTATTCAGTTCGATGACTGCCGTAATAACATTAATTGGCGGTCGGTTTGCGGTCAAAACCTACATACAGGTACCATATATTACACAGATTCTTATTTCGGTTTCGAAGCCGCACCCAACGTCCTAGTTTCGGGGGAAAGTGAAATTAGGAGTGAGTCACTACGAATCAACTCGACAAAAAATTGACCATGCACAGGAAAATGAGCGTAAAATTTACATTTCTTAAAAATATGAACTTGTTTAAGTATAATATAGTCATAATATAAGACACTCTCCCATTAAAATAATTCCGTTCCCATTTTCACTTCATTCCCCCGAGTGAGAATCGAACTCTCAACCGTCGCGTTTACAGTCGCACGCTTGTGCCTCTGCGCCACGACGGCGTCATCACCTAATAGTTTAAATCGCTGACAAATCAAAGTGTTGTTGGGAAACTTAAAATTGAACGGTTTCAAACCTGGGACTCTTAGAAACCTTTCAAGCGCTCTGATCACTAAGCCATATGTATTTATCAAACCCGTAGTTATTATAAAGGTAGAGATTTTTTTAGTGCTGTTAGACGGAGAATAGACAGACATAAACCCTACTTCTCAACTAATATACATAAAAATGATTGAGGGAAGTTTTTCATGTTGTAAAAAAAGAGCTGTGTTAAGTTATGTATTTGTTTTAATATGCAAAGAAATTAATTAGTTAACACCAGGTTCCTTCTGCCTACACTATTACCCGAGAAAAGAGTCAGGCTACTTTTTTGCGTTGTTGATAAAAAGGATCAGCCATTTTGAATCTAAGACTGTTTTGTCTTACAATTCAAGGTAACAACATAAACGTGATGTACATACATACATACAAAAGCATTTATAAATATGTAACAAATATACATGAGGCCAGTCGTGGCGCAGGGGCACGAAGTGTGACTGTAAATCCGACTGGTTGTGGGTTCGATCCCCCCACGAGGAAATGAAATATTTACTTAAATTTATATTTTCATTTCTTCGCTCTGCCTACCCTGCTGTTTGCGGGATACAGCGTGAAGCTGATTTATTTATTTTAACTAATATACATATATACCTGCGTTATCCACATATTTCTAGTAAGCTTATGATTTACTTTGTGAATCTAGGGAGTTCAAATTCAGATTTTTATACTCATTAAGAATTTCTTCTGAAGCCATCTTGGCAGACGGGAATGAATTATTTTTATTTTCACGCTCTAGTAACATGACAACTGCTTTAACACTCGGCTCCCTCCGCCTATCAAGATATATGCGGGATACAGCGTGAAGATAAAACAAGAACTACCTATCCAACACAGAAATTAACAACTAGAATACGGAATTCTTGAGAATAACGCGTTCAACTAAACAAACTCATTCGGATTATAATATTAGTAGATTCCGTCAATTTTTTCTCCACTTTATGTCCAAAGTTATTTTTTATTTTAGGTTACGAAATTCAACCTACAATAATCTAACCAAATTAGCCTAATATCCATATTTTATACACGAATATTCTCCAAAGGCCGACTCAAGTAGCACAGGGCTAAGTCTAATTTATTTTAAATATATTTTATATTTTTTTACTTCCTTCCTTTACTTTACGTATAAAGCGTTGTAGACAGAGGGAACATATAGTATTAAGAACCTCCGATCCCAGTACACCACCCAATTTCGGAGACATTGCAAGCTGAGTGCAGAGCAACTCAGTGAACCAGAGCGGATAAATTAAATTTAATTTTCACTGGGGAATTAAATATTTTTATATTTAATTTAAATATTTTCATATTTAATTCCCCAGTGAAAATTGAACCCACAACTGCACGTTTACAGTCAGAAATGTGCCACTGCGCCAAAATTTGCTTTATTTAAATAGATAAATTATACGTTATCTTCATTTATATTTATTTGTTTTTAAAACATTTATTAAAAGGCAAATATTTATAAAAAGTTGGTAATTTTTTTTATATCTCAAAAACTAAAATTTTGTACCTTGGCCAGTTTTACTTTTATTCCAACATAACTATAGTATTTAAGGCCAGACACCCTCCGGTCCTAGTCAGAGCCGTTCGCACTAGAGGCATCGCCCCAGCGTGTTACGTACAATATTATACATCGCTACGTAGATGTAACAGACCTACCTTTGCTGGTTTCAGGAGTTTCTCTATTTTTGTAACTTCACACTGTATCCTGAATGTAGCAGGGTAGGCGGAAAGAAAGAATTTCTCGAATTTGGGCAAAATCTAGGGCCTAAAGGGGGAAGTGTTAAGACACTCCTTTCGATACTTTCTGCCCATGTTCGTAATATTGTGTCTTGAGTGACGAAACTTGAAATGTTATGCAATTATTATATTTCAATATATAAATTTAAACATGACCATTTAATATGTAAAGCTATTCTAGTTGGCGCGTCAGTATGATGAGATCAGAGTGAGGAACAGACAAAGCATGTATTAAATATTCAAATTTAAAGTAAGAAATACACGCTGGCTTAGAAGTTAACGAGAATTATTATCATACCTATAGAGCAGGGTCTACCTTGCTAGTATTAAAATACTGCTTCTTCATTAAATAATTTACTCCCCTAAGTGGGAATCGAACCCATAACTACTGCGTGATTGACTGACGAAGCACAGATATTACTGTATTAAGATTTGGTAGTTAGGAGATATTGGTGTAGGTATTGTACAAAGAAAGGAGAGCTTTTTTACAGGTTTAGTAAAAAAAGGGATTTTCCCTACGACGGACTAGTGAATTAAGAAACTATTTGTATTAAAATTGCAATTTTTATCCTCAATATAACATTTCTATACAAAATACTCCTATCTTTTATAATATTTATAGATTTATATATATATATTATAGACGTAATAGAAGCAATTTTAGCGCCCAGATAAAACACTCAGCAGTGAGTGATAACATAAGCAATATGTGTCTTAAATCTTATATAAAAAAAGGCTTTAAATATTACCAACTTTTTAAATACTTTAAGTTTTACCACATAGCATGGTAAACAGAAGGAAACCAGGATCAAAGCACTTCGTTCCCCACGCACTGCCCAATTTTTAAAATCAGTGGCGGGACTCAACGCAACCTATTATGATACCAGAGCGAGAAAATAATAATAATTCATTCTGCTGAATGAGAATCGAACCCACAACCGTAGCGTTTAACAATCACTGCACCACTTCAGCCTCGGCTTCAAAATAAATAGGGGAAAAAAGTAAAATAACTTCGACTCGTGCACGAAGGATTCCGTATCATTATCTATAAAACGGTCAAAATTTTTTTTGTTGTATGGGAGTTGTTTCCTTTAAATATATTTTTGATTCTGCGATAATGTTTCTTGTTATAGCGGCAACAGAAATACTTCTGTGAAAAATTTCAACTGTATAGATACACCCTGGTGACAGACGGACAGACAGACAGTGGGACATCGGAGACTTAGTAATAAGGACTTAGTAAGGTTACCCACGCACCGCCCACGTTTGATGCGGAACCCAACGCCGCAATATTAGAAACATCTAGAGCGGAGAAATGAAATTAATTTAAAATATAATCATTCCCACGAGTACAAATCGAACCCACGGCTATCGCTTACACAGATAGATTCCGTCTTACTGCGCCAGGACGCCCTCTTCCAAATCCTAAACCATATTTTATTTCTCAATCTACAGATAAAGAGAGTAAAAAAAACAAACAATTACATATTGTAGAAGGCAAAAAATACAATTTCCAGATACGCCCTTATTTCAATAGAGACACACACATGCGCGCCTCACACGTGTGCGTGTGCGTGACGTCACAATGTTTGTAAACCGTAGTACTTATTATTACAAAAAAAACTACTCAAATATCGACCTTAAATAGTTCATGACAAGGTCTTATTCCTCGTGGCAAGTGCAAAGGGCCTTAGCAAAACAAAAGGAGGTGGTAAAGCTGACTCTCAAGTACAATAGAGATGATTTTCCTGTAAATGTTGCTCGAGTACTTTAGTTCCGTGACTCACAATAGGCTTGTTGAAGGCTTTGAGTTCTTGCTGGGGGATTATAGCCCTTATTTAGACACGATTGCAACAACTTACGATGAAAAACAATGTGTATATGTATATATATAATTGAGATAGCGTCTGAGTGTAAATGCGGTGGTTGTGGGTTCAATTCCCAATTTTTCACACTTGATATAAATAGTTTTCATTTTCTCGTTCTGGTAGCAAGATAAAGCACGATGTTAAATTCCGTCACTCAACCAAAATGTCTCAAAAATCGGGTGGAGAGTAGTTCCTTCTGCACATCCTACTATATGCGGGGCACAGCTTGACATTACTTTTCTTTTTGTCTTTTTTCATATTTATTACGAAGAATGATAGTCCGTGAGTAGGGTAGGTAGGTTCTACCTTAATCAAAATTTCTAAAGACTCAGTAGGTATTGGATACAATTCAGAAGACTTCAGTTATGTTTAGAAATCGCTCTTTGTTTTACTATAAAATATTTTTTTAAGCTAGGAGGCCGTCGTGATGCAATAATGTGCGACTGTAAACGATTCTTTAATTCCTATCCGGTTCAATTTCTACTCGGGGGAATGAATTACGATGAATGAATTAATATTCATAGATATTTTTTCATTTCTTCGCTATGGTACCAAGGCAAAGCGCGGCGTTAAGTTCCACGTTGAGCCACTTAACACGCAATGTTTTAAAAGTTCGGCAGAAAATAGTGAACGGAGTGTCTTAACACTAGGTTCATTCTGCCTACTTTGCTAAATGTGGGATACAGCGAGAAGTTGTGCGTGTGTTTAAAACTTTAAAGTATGCCAAAATTGAAACAGTACGTGTTAAGTCTTAGTTAACAGTGTAAGGAAATAAAAATAAATTTAGTAAAATAAGTTGGGAACGAACTTAAAACCATCACATTTCGAATTTAACATCAAAACAATCACCTCTCCAGTACCCATTAGACAATGAAAAGACACATCCTAAACATTAGTTTCACGAGAAAAAAAGAACAAATAGACAAACAAAACCGCAGGCACAGGCCTAGCTAGGCCAGACGCATTCTTTTTAATATCTCGCATACAATATCTTGCGATGGAGGTCTTTGTCTCTGTCTTCTCTCACGGAGCTGTAAGGCGATTGTTTCCTTGCGCCACGCTATTATTTTTTACCAACTTCAAAAAAGAGCCTGAAAGCTGTTGTGGTGCAGTAGTAACAACGTGTGATTGTAAACACACTTTCAGGGTATTTAATTATTTATTATTCTTATTTCCTCGTTCTGGTTATAAAGCAAAGCGTTCCTCTCACTTAAAAAGGCGGAAATTGTGGAAGGGAGTATATTTACACTAGGTTTCCTCTGCCTACCCTGCGAGATGCGGGATACACCGTGAAATAAAAAATACAAGTAAAAATTTTAAAAAAAATTGGATGTCAGTGTAATGTATATTTGTATATGTAAACATAACCGTTACTGCGTGAATCAAATACAATATTCGCTTATTTACTTAGTAAAAATCTTAAGTGTATATGTTAATCCACAATATCTCAAAAATAAACGGCAAGTCAAGAAGCCGTCCAAGTTCCTTATAATCAGGTTAGTAGTTTATGAGATATGAGTGTCTACACATGTCAGGAGAGGAGATCTATACTGTCTATATATACTAATAATATAAGATTGAAGTATTTGTATGGTTGAACGCTCTAATCTCAGGAGCGACTGGCTCGAATTGAATAGCATTTTTGGATATTTCATTCATCGAGAATGACTATTGACTATGTTACGTGACAGAATCGAGGCAACCTCTTGCAATTAGAATGTGTCATGTGTCATACACAACGAGCAGTTATATTAATTTGACCACGAGAGCGGAGCCACATGTAAAACCTATAATATTAGTACTTAAAAATTTGACGTTGTTATTGAAATTACTTTATAAACGTGAATTTTAATCTTTGTTGTACGCGCACGTGCGGTCTAAATGGAGAAACCCAAAGTGAGAAGAAATAACAAAACAAATGGAAACAATTTTGTGAATAATTCATTTTGGAAAGCTGTCGTCAAGTTGTTAACAGCTATTGGGCAACAAAACACGTGCACGATATTGTGACTGTTATCAATACTGCTTTTTCTACCTTCACGTTGGATCCCGCATATAGCAGGGTAGACAGAGAGAAGTAAGTGATAGGACACTCCGTTCCAATTTACGAGATATTGCATGTTGAGTGGCTAAACTCAACGCTTTTGTCTTGATAGTATCAAAATTGATACCAGAACGAGGAAGTCAAAATAATTAATTCCCTTGTGCCCGAATAGAACCCACAACTGTCTAAGTGCCGCTGTAACACGGTTTCAAACACACAGTACTTAAAAAAGTAAATTGCGTCATTTACACTTCACAAGTACAACCTACTACCATAGCCCATAAGCCTTCAATCAACAAATGAATCACTTTGATTGGGAAACATCGAACAATGGGTGGCAAGAGTGGCGGTGAGAGGTGGTGTGGCCCACAAAGACAATCATAACTGAAAATTGTGTTTTAAAATATAATTAACTGAGAGTGAGCGGCAAGATAGGCAGGAATAGGGATACTGGAGGAATTTCATGTAAACAGCATGAGGAACCACGGCGTTGAGTTCCGCAACAGAAAACGAACGAATTATCTAAGAGGTCATACACAGCGAAGTATTTCTAAGATCTCATACACGCTGTATTCCGCATACAGCAGGGTAGGGAGAAACAACCTAGTGTTAAAACATTCCGATCTCCGCTTTCCAACTGAATACAAGAATCGAGATTTGGAAATTAAAATAATGTCCCCGATTGAAATCGAATCTATAACCATCACGTTAACAGTCAGCAGCC
Organism: Heliconius erato demophoon; assembly: GCA_018249695.1. Lineage (NCBI taxonomy): Eukaryota > Metazoa > Arthropoda > Insecta > Lepidoptera > Nymphalidae > Heliconius > Heliconius erato. The sequence goes on from DWQW01000203.1 coordinate 49,902, forward strand.
CAAATATATAAAAAATGTGCATTAATGTTCGGAGCGCTCGTCATTATTGTATTAGACATTGTACATTGCTTCGTCATAAGTGCTTGAGATAACAATATAATCTGTAGCGTGACAAAATTGATGAGTTGATACTTTCAATACTTATATCCTGAATAATGTGGCATTATTAATGAAATTTTCTTTTAATTTTTAATTATTACAACCAATGTTAAAAATCCCATTTCTTTTTAAATGTCAACAAACCATTGTGTCATCTGGAGTTCATCTATAAAATTCTAATTTTTCTCTTGACTTCGTAACAAACTTCATCATTCTAAGTCAACCGAAAATCCACTTTAGCAGAAATAAATCATAAACGCTCGTATCTTTTGATTCTTCTCTTGAAATAAACTTATTTTTTGCTGTACTCTAAGAGGTTGTAGACTTGTATATTTGTTATAAATTTCAGCTTCATACCTCCACGCGATCTTAATCAAATCTTCAAACAAACAATCTAAAAATTTTGATTTTTGTCTTGTACGTACAGAACCATAAAATACAAAAAAGGTCAACTCTAAAGTATATCACTGCAAGCCACACATTTCACCTGGTGTATTATCCGCAGTAGAACACAACGCTGGCATTCGATCAACGACAAAATTAAAAATATTTGGCAACTTTTATACAATTTCAAACCAGATTCTTGCGATGCTTTCTGATAATATGTATTATCAAAGCAATTTATTTTAGTATCGATTTTTACGTTGAATGCTTTAAATTCTTCAAAAATATAATATGTATGACTTCTTTTTTTGCTTTTCGGTGTATCTACCCTACATATACCATTGGTGTAGCAAAGGGAATCTAGCGTTAAGACACTCCATTCTTCATGCACAACCAAATTTTCGAGACAATGCGTGTTGAATGACAAAACTCAACGCCACGCCTTGTCTTCTTACTCAAAGTGGGAATCGAAACCACAATCATCGCCTTGTCAACAAGACGCCGTCACGGCCTCGCTGCATTCTAATATTTGAAGCGTCATATGCGAGTAAACACGAAAGTAAAAACGATTGTGTTTCTTTTGGAAGTAGTATACCTACTTGTGCGTAGTAATGGAGGGTGTCCGTGCCCATATCCAAAAAGTCTGGTCCCACACCACAATTTTAAGTAACAAAAATTTTTCCAAAGAAATAAATAATACTTTCAGACTGCCTCAGTAGTTGAAGCCAGTCGTAGCATAGAGGCACAAACTGACTGTAAACGCGAAACTAGTTGTGGGTTCCATCCCTACTCGAGGAAATGAAATATTTATTTAAATCACTCAACACGCAGCGACTTCAAAATTCGACAATGAGGGGGGGGAAGGAGTGTCTTATCACTCTCTCTCCCTGTGCCTACCCTGCTGTGTGCGGGATACAGCGTGAAGCCTCAGTAGTTGAGGAGTATAAACAAAACTTCGATCTAATAAACGCGACTAACAAAAAACTTGTCGAACCGTACTGACCTACTGACGACATTACGTTCCAAATAGAACGTAACCAACGCTTAGTTGCTAAGTAATTAAATACATGGGCGTTTCTATACTAATATTATAAATCTTAAGTGTTTGTTTGGTTGAATGCTCTAATCTGAAGAACATTGATCGTGCCTATAAGGTATGTGATGTGTGACGTTAATCGTTTCGATGTAAGTTAGTCATTTCTATATGAACTTAGAGGCAAAACCGTAGTTTAAAACTAGTGTCGAGATATTTTCAAAAGGGGACTCGGAATTTTGCTCCAAACTGATTTTTTTTTTGTTTTAAATTTTCTTTTAGCTCCTTTTACCTCTACTTCCACCACCACTCCTACGCCCATGACTAAAGATACCAATGATACGCCTACTGACATAACTGTATTTACGATTATAAGAAACGATGCCATTTGAGCGATCGAGTAAAAGGATTGACTAGTTTTTAAGTTAACTAATTAAGAAAAAGATATACGATCTTTTATATATACGTGAAGAGACATGTGGGAAGTTGGTTAAAAGGAAAAAGTATTTGTATTTTATATTCATGCTCTATAAGAAAATTTTATTATTTTTGAGTTCAGTTCAGATTCGATATAACCCACAGTACCTCCGGTCAGAGATATCTCCCACATTCGGAGTGTGTCACGTGTCATAACGGGTAGTTGTTTGTAGTTTTAACCACAGTGACGAAGCACAAGTGAGGAATGGAGTGAGACTATGTCCTAACTGCATTCTTCGCTAAATGCGGGATACAGCGTGAAGCTGATTTATTTTATTAGTAGTCTTTATTATACTAAAGTAGAATATGCAAAAACAAGTATCTTATCCAATTAATTAAGTAATAGACAAAACTCGTTCTATAAGTAGCAAAAACAAACTAAGCATCGGATGTGAACCCGCACTAAGCAAGGTCACTGCGGCTACAAATATTATACACAATCGTAAAAATGGAGGTTACAATACGTTTTCTCGACCTCGTGACGTAGATAATACTTGTCAGTCTTCAGTCGGCAACAAAGTAATAATCATTTTATTTAACAGTTTAACTGCTTACTTATCTACGGAGTATATCGTGGATTCAATTCCTTTATAGGATAGATATCTATTTATATTCAACGCCTGAATGTTATTTTATTTTTACCACTTAAAAAAATAAAGGTTATCGGTTTGACATGTATGTGTTACTGGCAGATGTTGTATATACTATAGTCTCAAAACCACCTATGCTATATTTCGTGAGTGTAAAAATGTTTATATGTTTGTTTACAAATTTCCCGAAAACAAAGTTATAATTTACTACCTCTCCTTTGTTAGTGCAAGAAGAGGAGGTTACACCACCTAACTTGATTATATGCCAAATTCCATTTCATTTGTGCGTTATTTGCCAGTCACTTAAACGGAAAAGTCGTCGAGGACCTACTTCAGAATCACAAATAACGCAACTTGACTTCCCTTCCAAATAAGAAGTTCCGAAAGATGCCCAACCTTGCCCTGCCAAATTCAGATCAATCTCCGTCAACCACCTTGGTCTTAATTGCCCAGATTTTTTTCGGACAATACAACAATTAAAGTTAACAGTTCTGCAGCGCCCCCAAAAAGCATGTCGCAATGAGCACTGCACGGTCAAGGGTGCCCAACTCGGCGAAGGTCCGTTACCCAAGCGGCCTCGAGGCAACAATTACATACACTTTTTTTTGTTCGCGAATCATAAGCCACGTTTGTTGAGGCGGCCATCAACAGGAAGTGCTGTTGGCGTTACAAAACTACCAGATATTAGTTTCCAGGATTTGGTAATGTGCGGAATAACCTTTGGAATAAACGATTTAACTACTTGTTCACTACAACGTAATAACTGTGGTATTTCTACACGTTAAAACGAATTTATTATCATCTGATTGTAAGCTCGACGGGGGATTTACTAATTTTCATTTCTTCGTTCAGGTAACAAGACAAGGCGCAGTTTTGAGTTCCATCACTTAACATATCTTGAAAATATGGGTGGAAAATAGGAAACGGGATGTACATAGAGAACGAGATGGTTCCCTCTGTATACTGGCGTTTGCGGGATACAGCGTGAAGCTATATATTTTTATGTTATTACTATAACTACTAATGGAAAAATAAACCTTACTATTTCTATTATAAGGCTTAAAATCGTTCAATAAATGAACAAAATGATGAACATTGAGGAAACATTAATTGTACGCTGCAAGGTATTTTTCAAATGAATAAATTACTAAAAATAAAGTACTTATCGTATTTTTAGGAAAGGACTTCGAATTCATTCAGCATTACTTCCTAGGAGGTCTATTCACCATGACACAGTCGACTGACACCGTTCTTTCATAGTAGCAAAGCTGTGGCCTTGTAACGTTTACCTACTCGCGTACCTACAATACCTACTGTGGGCGTCTGACAAACGCAATAATACGAGATAAATATTAATTAAAGGCAAGTCGTGGCGCAGAGGCACAACTGCGGGGGTTCGATTCCCATTTGAGGAAATTAAATATTTAATATTTTCCTTTCCTCGCTCTGGTAACGAGGTAAAAGCTTCATAGCATGTTGAGTGGAGTAAATCAACGCCGAGCTTTTGCCTCGTTACCAGAGCGGATTAATATAAACATTAAATATTTAATTTCCTCCAGTGGGAATCGAACCCACAACTAATCGCGCGATTGTGCCACTACGCCACGACTGGCTTCTTTTTCAATATAAAATGTCAAGTTGTAAAGCGCCCGTATCGTCCTTGCTGGTTCTTCCGCGATGTAATTATAAATTAACTACTTTATTATCTATGTATATGCATAGTAGCTGAGGTAGGTATGAGGGTTGGTAGTTCGATTTTAATACTCCATTTCTCCTCGTTTTTAGCGCTATACCCTGAGCTACCACGAGAGACGGTCTCTGCATATTGCTGGTCTTTTTTGCTTCATCCACTGTCATCAACCATACATGACCTCTTCATAACGGGGCTTCATGCTTTTTACGTGACCTTCCTCAAGTATAATCGATATTTCGTTTATAATGTTTAAAAATTGACAATCAGGTCTTACGTAGCGAAAAAAAGAAAATAAATATAATCATTCCGCAAATGGGAATCGAACCTACAACCATTTCATTTACAGCCACTATCTGACGGCGACACGGCAACCTTGAAGGTTATATATTATAATTAAAATATGTTAAAACTTACACCTTTGCACTCAATATGCAACGAACACAGCTACTCAACAGGCTCAACTAGAAACGGAGTGATTGTCTCTGGAATCACTGTGCATAATAACTTTTTTATTTTCACGAGCCTAAATTAAAAAAAAATCAGTAAAGGATAAAACAACCTTTAAAACACGTCATCCGTAGGTACATTAGTATTCTCTCACGCCGCAAACACTTTCACTACAGGTCGACTTTCAAAATTGCGTGCGACGCGGGTTCAGTGGCGAACCGTGTAGTGTTTTTTTTCCCTACTTTTTGCAGTTTCACGCTGTATCCCGCAAATAGCATGGTGACCCTAAGAGAATATAGTGTCTATATGAATTATCTATTATCCACACTGTGTGTCATACCACAGCGGGTAAATTAAAGTAATTTAAATATAATTAATTTATCCTAGATAATTATTTATCCAGTTTCGTCGTAGTATCGTAGTCCCATTTTGGCGGACAAAGAGCAGCGTTGAGTTTCGTCACGCCAACACGCAGTGTCTCGAAAATAAAAAATGAAATGGGGAACGGTCCTCTGCCTTCCCTGGCACCTATTAAATGCAGCGTAAAGCTATAAAAAGATCTGTGAGTAGAGATCAAACCCATAACCTTTTCATAAGATAAACTAATTTATACAAATAATTTTCACCACGATGGTGGTATGTGATCTATATCACATTAACATGCACATTCGTGAAAAATAAGTATTTCTGGTTACGCTTATGTATCATTTTCAATTTTCTTTTTCAAATTATCTCTTGGGTGGTAGAACTCAACTCCAGTTTTTCCAGTACGCGCTGTCTACTTAGTCAAGAAAATACTGTAGTTTGTGAGCTTCAAGTTGTATCCCGCAGATTGCAGGCTAGGCAGAGGACAGCTGGGAATCTAGTGTTAAGACGTTGTTGCCCTCTTTCCGATGAATTCTGGGGACATTGTGTGTTGAGTGGCGGAACTCAATGGTGCGCTTGGACTCGTGAAATGGAAATATTAAACAGTTCATTCCCTCAAGAGGGAATCGAACATGCAACCTATCGCGTTTTACCTTACAATTTGCCTGGCCAAGTGCTGTAGTCAGTGCTATAATAAAAATTATATATTTCAAAGAACAATTCAAACTCACTATCACCACGATTCGATAAGTACATACCAACTGAGCCATTGTTTTAAATTATTTTAGTTTAGAACTAGAACTCAGAACTTTTGACCGGATGAACCGATTTTGATTATTCTATTTTATTTGAAAGCTGGTGCTTCCCGTGTGGTCCCATTTTATTTTAATCCTTTCTGACAATGATAACCATACAAGAGAATCATACAAGCCTTCAATTTGCATATAGTAAGTGCACGAGAAAAGGACGAATAACTCAATATTACGCCAAACGATTTTGATGATTCATTTTATTGGAAAGGACTCCACTTTACGGGTAGTTTGACGAGTTTGGTTAGATTCTGATTATGGGATCTGGTGAAAGTCGTTTTTTTTGTTGTTAAAAATTCTAGTTCATTATACGGGCGAACCGTATAACTGTTAACACAATGATTGTGGGTCTATTGTTAATGAACGGATTAACGGCGATGATGATTACGGCGTTGAGACCCGCCTCCAAAATGCAATTTTTGAGATTTGTAACATTCGTGACGAACGGAGTGTCTTAACTGGAGGTACCCCCTCTGTCTATTTTGCTATATGCGGGACAGCGACGACGCGGCGTGGAAGGTGTCAAAACATTATTATTATAGCTTGAAAACAAGTTTGTTTTTTTCCGGATTTTTTATTGAAATCTTTATGGACTTCAAAAATCTGTGTCAATAACAATAACCTTCTCGTTATTATTATTTTTCAAAAGCTCTGCAGCTGTGCTTGTTACCGCGATGTGATTATTACGTGCGAGAAAATGAAAATAATTCAATCCCCCGATAATCGAATTCACAACAGTCGCTTACAGTCAAAAGCTAGTTAACTTAGTCACAAATCATTTTATTTCGAAAACATATAAAAATTTGAACGTAGTGGGACTCGAACCCGCGCCTCCTGGAAACCAGCCAGGCGCTCTGACCACTGAGCCATACGTTCTCATTTTGAGAACGTTCGAGTCCCACTACGTTCAAATTTTTATACGTTTTCTAAATAAGTATTTTTCTTTCCTAAGTGTGGAATAACACTTTAAAAATGTTTCAAAATAATTTTATTTCACTCTTTACCATTTAGAGTAGAGCAAACGTCAAAACACATGTAGCTTTCCGCTTGAACTCATTGCGTTTTGTATGGCGGAGCTTAACGCCACAGCTTTATCTATAACAAACATTGCTCACTTTTGGCACCTACATAAAATATAATCTACATCTCAATCAAAAATATCCATTTCTATAAGCATAGCCGAAAAACACGCACAAAAGCTTACACCAAGGCATTATTTCGAGACCCCACTCTAAGAGAACTACCTGCTGTTAAAGCGAGAAGGCGTCACCGTCTTATCTATCATTAGACGCCAAAACCAACCTTACTAGAGGCAATTAAGACTGAAATTACCTGAGCACGATGAGATCGGGCAGCATTTTTTGCTGTACCTTCCAATTTTTTGTCGTATTGCAGTATTTGATCGGTCTTTGTGACCGTGAGCGCTATGGGAGGAACAATAAGGGTGAATTTCTGATCCTGTAGGCTTAGAATTCTTGGTATTTTCAAATATTAAGTAGGTAGGGTATTCAAACAAACACAGATGCAACGTTAAAGGGCGCTGCGAAGGCAAAATCCTTTAGAATATGACAAAGGCTTGGATGTTCATAGAAATTCTTCAATCTATACTAATATTATAAAATTGAAAAGTAACATCGTTAGAGATGAAGCGTAAAGCTAAAAAATATTAGTGCTGTTAAGCCATCTGCGGTCAAAGTTACCTCTCGCACTAAAAATGTGTCATACAAAGCGAGTAATTGATGATTTTAATCGACGTTAGCTTTACACTGTATCCCGCATACAGCAGGGTAGGCAGAGGGAACCTAGTGATAAGACACTTCGTTTCCCACTTTCCGCCAAATTTTGGAGGCATTGCATGTTGTGTGGCGGAACTCAACGCCGAACTTTGCCTCGAAATCATATACATTTAGTGAATATTTAATTTCCTCGTGTGGGGATAGAACAAACAACCAGTTGCGTTTACAGCCACACTTTGTGCCCCTGCGCCATGGGTTTAAGATCTGCCATAGCAACGGAGATTTTGATTGTAATCGCGACAGCTGTGAGTTTGATTCCCAGTCGGAGGAATAAATTATTTACTTTGCGGCGCTCCGAATCCCACTATTCAACGCGCATTGTCTCGAAAATTGGACGGAAATTATGGAGCTGAGTGCTTTAATACTAGGTATTTTGCTTTTTTATCAAACTAAAAGCTCAGTCAAAATTGAGTCTTTCTAAAATATAAAAATAAAGGAAATTCACAACTACAACCGGTTTTTATTTTGATAAAAAATTAAGTATTAGGCATATGGTATATGCAAATACCCAAGAAAGAAAAAAAAACAATTTTTCATCTTAAAAAAATGAAATTTCTCCACTGAAGCGAAAGGATATCAATACAGACATTCAATCGACCGTAAGAGATCTGTAAGTGTGGAAATGTGAAAGGTGTTTAGCGAATCGACGCTGTGACCACCGCCCTATCCGGTGCACCGCGCCAGATGGTCAACGAACTGTATCACTTTGGGAATATATAAAACACCCTTTAACATATTAATCATAATGGAAATAAAAAAAAGGATTAACAAATTTTTAAAGTTATATTTTATACAATGTATTCCGCAAAGTAGGCAGATGGAAACTAGTGTTAAGACATCGTTCCCACGCACTACACAATTTTTGAGACAATACGTGGAACTAAAGGCCGCGCGATTTAAGGACGTTAGATAATTTTCTATGTTAAAATAAATAATTTATCGAATCGAGAAATATGCAAGTGAAAAATACCTCATCCATACTAATTTTTCAATTTCTATATATTATAATAATATTATAAAGCAAAAAAAGAATTTGATTGTTTGAACGTGATAATCTCAGGAACCAAATGAAAAAAAATAATTGTGTTTGATAATCTATTTTTTAGGAAAATTATTATAGGCTATATTAGTGAAGTCAATTATTCCGACAGAGTTACCTCATTCCCGTACTTACAATGTGTGACGCCTCAAGTGTCATACACGAGTACATTAGTTATTAGGTACTTATTACCATTTGCAATGTACCCGCATATTGATTGAACCCGCGACCAGGTGTTTAGTGTTGTGTTCATTAATAAATAACAAGATAATTGCATAAAGTAAAGCGATTGCTACTCAAAGTTGTTGAATAATTCATTACAAGTAATCATAAGGGTAGCCCGAAGTGACCACCTGTGCTTGGCGTCGGTTAGTGAACCCCTTTTTTTATTACATCAAAGAGATGCGAGTTCAAATCAGTATAGGGGTAATTTTTATTTATAATAATTATATTTTTTCGATGCCTAAAATATTAAAAAATACGAATTTACTATAAAGTTGCTTCTGTTCAACGATATTATTTATTAATTTTAGTCATATAAATAAATGTATGACTAAAATTCGTAAATATTCATATGTTATGACTGTAAACGTGACGTTAGTGATGATGTGAGTGATTACACTTGAGGGTATGAATCGTTTTGATTTCCTCGTTTTGATAATAAGACAGCGCACTTGAATTCCACAATTCAACACACAATGTCTCGAAAACAGTGCGATGCATTAGGAAAAGAGTGTCTTAACATTAGGTTCCCTTTGCCGTCACCGCTACATGCGGTATACAGTTAAGAATACTCTCACAGCTCTTTATCAGATACCTGTATACACTCAGGCATAGGCACTTAAACGCAGCTCTATAGCTTAGTATGCGTGAAAGTTAAATAATAACTTTCACTTATCCAAGACTAAGATAAGTAAGGATGCTGTGGAGTGTGGAGACGTACGAGATGAGATGAAATTCATATTAAATTTATTAAGATACTTGCAACCCACTCGCGGCTTCGCTCCCTAGAACTATATAAATATTTATTTATTAAACTGAATTACTATTTCGTTCTAACAATATTTTCATTATATCCATTAATAAATTGAAAATTAAAATTCAATAATAACATTATTTTGTAACAATTTTATCGAACCAAATAATTTATGTTGATATTATTTTATTCTGTAAACCGATTTAAATAAAGCAAACACTAAATGTTAAAGAAATTTGCCAAAATTAAATAGTGAAAACTGCACTTAAATAATTTAAGCCGATTCCGAGTTCAGCGTGAACAAACGCACAGACAAAAAAAAATAAAAATTATTGTTGTTTACGTTTTTAGTGCCCATTTATATTTATAAGGTCTTATAAATATATTTTTAAATCTATACTATACTTTTATACTAATTTTATAACTGAAAAGTTAGTTTTTTTTAAACGTAAATATTCGTCAAAATACAACGAGATTATATAAAAAGTAACTAACTACGTTAGTTCACCTTCCTTTGACCACCTGGTCCATCCACAGGTGTCAAACCCACTGCCCCCATACATTACTAATGAGTTCTTTCGCTAACTCATATTTATTTATAAGGTATCTTTATTATATATCCCCCTGTATAAGACATAGTTTAAATCTTTATTTCTTTGGAAGCTTCACGTTTGCACGGTAAGCAAAAGGAACCTGGTGTTAAGATATCCCACTCTCCACTATCCACCGAATCTATACTTCTATTCGTTCGAACCTGGAACTGGGTTGATAGTCTTGTGAAAAAATATTAATTTAACTAACTATGATATCGTTTTTGGTGATCACCACCATCTTGAAGTACGTAGATACAATCTCAATTGTATAGAAGAAAATATAAACCACAAGCATATATCATCATTATAGATTTTGTTACTGCTTCACGCTGTATACAGCATATAACAGTTTAAGACAGAGGGTACTCAGTGTTAAGACACTACGTTCCCCACACAATTTTCGAGACATTGCGCATTGATTGGCGGATCACACGAAAATATTTCAAACCATAACATTTTAAAAACATAATAGCATCTTTTTATAAAAAAAAATAATTTAAAATACAACAAAACAAAGAAAAATCACTAACTCTAAAGTATAAATATTATGTGTATGACGCCATATACATTGCTGTCTCTTTCATTCTAGTACCGTTAGAAAGAGACAGCAATATAGACATCCGCTCGGTGAGTAAACAATGAGTTATCAACCAGTTGTGAAATATACCCTTACTCTCTTATTATACGAGTATACTAGCGGCCCGAACGCGGCTTCGCCCGCTTAACCATATTTTTATATTATAGCCAAATTTTACAAAATGTTTACATAAAATATAGCCTATGTGTTATTGTAATAGATTATGATATAGTTATAATGTAAAGTTTCATCTAAATTCGTTCAGTAGTTATTGGGTGGAAATGGAACAAGCATACAACCATATTTTACCTGCGACTCCTCATCCGCGTGGTCACATCGAAATAGTTTTGCGTTGTGTATGACACATTCTAAACTCTGACCACAGATACAGTGGTTTACATCGGAACTATTAACGTAATGTAATAATATAGCCTATAAGCCTACCTTGAAAAGGGAGTTAAATGACCAACACAACAAGAATTCTTCAATTCGAAACAATAGTTCCTGAGATTTGCCAACCAAAGAAACATTTCAGTTTAATAATATTAGTATAGATTTAAACACCCAGTAAATCAAAACAATCACTTTTTAACAGATTCACGCGTTATCCCGCACACGCGATGAAAAGCTATTCTTTACGTCATAGTCAAATAATTTTATTCAAAATCAGAAGTTACAAATTTATTTTTTTGAAAGTTAATTAATTTACCACCGCTTCACTAAAGCTTCTGCCTCAGACTTGAGAAGAACCGTTACAACCCCCGCGTTCCCCTAACACCTCTTGATTTATGAGACATTGCTTGTTAAGAGACGGTACTCAACGCCGCAAGGAATTCCTGTAGTCCAGGTATTCGTCGGTAGATAGTGTCAGGTACGACGGACGTTTCGGTTCAACGCCCGGTCCTATATATAGAGGCACGCGGATGTGCACGGTCTATACGTATACTATACTGTCCTCGCCACGACGACGTGTGACGCTTTAAACGTTAGTGCTTTTTTTACTTAGCTTCACGTTGTATGCCACATACAGCAGGAACAGAGGGAAGCTAGTGTTAAGACACTCCGTTTCCCAGGCGCTGCTGAATTTACGAGACATTGTATATTGAGTAAATAGAAAGAAAGAAAGAGTAATGGTTTAATAATAAAAAAAAAATATTAGTCATCATATTAAATTAAATCTATAGCAGCTGGTGGTTACAATTTTGGAACCGCTTAATGTGATGACAAGTAATATTATAATTTTAGGAAGAAATATATTCATATAATATTATAATATCCCATATATAGCAAAATAGGTAACAGTATTAAGACATTTCATTCTTCACGCGATGTTTTGCAATGACTTGCATCATGTTTTGAGAATAAGAAAATTTTAAATTGAACCTAGAATCATCATATTTACTGTTAAATACTGTCCCAAAGTTGTAACTTGAAAAGTGTATACAAAATAACCTTCATTTGCAAAAGCAGAGTTTATGTAAAACAGTTTGTTATACAATCATTTTGGACTGAAATGTAGAAAGTAGTTTAAAATTAGTGGTACAGTTTTTTTTTTAATTTTGTATGATGCTCAGATAAAGTGAACTAACTTTAAAAAATATATTATTTTGATTTTAATTGAAATACTTAAACCAAATTGATCACATATCAAAAAGGTTTTTCAATCCAAATAAGGAGTTCCTGATATTATCATGATCAACCACACAAACACTTCAGCTTTACAATGGTTGTGTAGTTCTGTGAATGCAATGGTTGTAGGTACAACATGCTTTAGGGAAAATAAGTGTAATATAGATATTAAATTATTGTTACTTTTGTGCTGTAGTAAATAAATTATGATGTGGAATTCCTATAAAACTTTATTGTAGATACTTTCTATATATTCATTTAAATCTATATCTAATAGCAGCTGCGGTGGTAAACTACAAAATATTATTAATTTAAATAGACTTTTGCAAGCATTTATGAATTGTTGAATAAACATATTGCTACCACCATACACTGGCTCAGAGGCCGCCCTACTAAGAAGAGCCGGCAGGAAATTCAACAGTTGGTCTTTACAATGTCAATGTTACAATTTTATTATAACATAGACTGGCAGCTATACTGCATGAGATTAATTTAATATTCTATAGATTTTTATCCATGAAGAATTCAATAACCTCTTAAATCAAATATTTAAGCGAACTAAAAGAAAGGTTATAGAAAGACCTAAAGAACTACAAAACACTCATTTCAATACAAATCTGGATCAACCTCTGTAAGTTAACAGCACTTAGAATACCTAGAACCCAATTTAAGTCCTATTTTAGTGACCAAAATGCAGCATCACCTACTTCAACTTATATTATAGCCAAATTATACAAAATGTTTACAAAAATTGTAGCCTATTTTACTCTGTTTGTATTATTCTGGTGTATAATGCATCATGTCATCAATGTTCATGTGAAAGAAGATCAAACATCCTTCTTCACAAACTTTCATAATATTACCAATAAATTAAGTAATATCAACATATATCTAACCTGTAGTTCTGTTCATAGTCCCAGTAGTCCTTGTACCTCGGGTGCCAGCGTGGGCCTCCGCGCGAGTAGGGCCGCCTCGAGCCCCCCTGGCTCATTGTTGGCCCATAACACGTTCACTGGAGTCTTAGACCATGTACAGGAGCCCTAAGGGCCCTATTGAAGCACTAGGTAGGTAACACGCAACGTGATCACTATAGCATGAAGCCCTAGTGCCTTTGACGCCTAGTATAGGTAACACGCAGACGTATTGGAGCCCTAAGGGTTTCAAATCCTATAAATGCAGGTGGTAACTTCACTATAACTAAGCTCTAAAACTTGAACCGGAGCCCTAAGGCCTTTGGCGGAGCTCTATACTGGCAAATGGTAAAACGCAGGCGTAATCACTTTGGCCGTAAGTTAAATAACTAGTTATTAATGACAATTATGGGCAGATTGCTTCACAAGTAATGGAGGGTGGACGGTAAAGCGAAGGCACGGTGCGGCGACGCTGTCTCTCTTTCTACGTATTGATTTTATATTAGAGAAACGTTCTATCAAATTTATTTTGCACGTTTTTGTATATTTAAAACGTTTATTTGTCCAAGGAAAGCGTAGGACACTCCAGTTCACATAATTAATGTGTACATAAGTATAGATTCGTCACGCACTATAGAATTGTGTTTCCATTGTATTTTTCAACACTGTAAACGTTTCACTAACAACGAAATCACTATTTAAACTGTATTAAGCACTGCAGGAAGATAAATTTTAAAATATAATAAATTAAAAGCGATAGCTGCTCCGTCGAAGCAGACTGCACGAATACGTAAGCTTGAAAAAAAAACTTTACACAACTTGTCTATGCCTGGAACCGCAAGCAGAAAGCGCTTGTACAGCTCCGCCGTTTAATCACACTAAGATTACAAATTTAAAAAAGCGCTATCTTGCTTGGGTGCACAAATGCCCCACCCATTGTTATTATAATGCAGCCAACATGACGCACGGAGAGTACTCTGAAGTTGGTGTGAATGTGACAAGTATGTCTGTCTCGCCTTAACTAATGAATTAGAACGAGATAGCTATATGTATTTTTTCATAGTAAATCATTATGGCTATAGCTAGGTTGTTAACATTTTGTCTTTTGTGAAATGGCTGGGGTAATAAAAATTTATGAAAATAATTGTAGGAAAGTAATATAAAGTAATTTCAAAATACTATTAGGATAGAAAACAATTATTGAAATTATTGTTAAAGATAAACACATTCTTGGAAGTTAGTCTTTAAGAATTTTAAAACAATAAAGTAATTATATTTCTAGAAGTATTGTATATAGTTTCTTTTGAAATTAGAATAAAAACAGTAAATATTTCACTTTTTAATAAAAGGTATTTTAATAAAAGTTATTATATTTTAAGTATGTTATACCAAAAGTAAAATAATAAAAATATTATGTTAAAGTTTGTATAAATATAATATATCACAGATAAACACACTGTAATTCATAATAAAAATATTTTAATTGATCATTAAATGGTAAATTCTAACCATAGCAAATATAATAACAAAACTCATGCAGTATTTTGATAGAAATTAGAATAGCGATTGGAATTTTTTATATATAAATTGACTTCTTATATGAGCACTTCTTTTTAAATAAAAATTTTAATCACCAAAGATATGAATTAATATAATAAATATGTAAAACGCAGTTTATTTTTTCGGTTTCATTAAATAAATAAAATAATAATTAAAAACTTATTTGAAGAATTTTATTTAAAACGGTTAAGCTAGTACATCCAAAGAATATGATTACTTACGATAATACAATATTCTTATGTGTATTTTGGATCTGGTACAATACACCATAATTAAATTATTATTTTTTGTATTTTTTATAGGAGAAGAAGAAAGGTACTTTTTATAGCTCGAAGAACCTATCTTACTTTAATAGATAACAAATATTTTTGTAAATTGATATATTACGTTATTCATGGTACGCCATTTTGTGCCAGATCTTATTTTATTTTAGAAATTATTTCATAATTTGCTCTTATTCCAGTTGTCAGTACTTCTACTTGATATTTATTGTAAATAGTTTGTAAAAAACGTATAAACTGCCGTTTTATGGCACTTTCTTAAGTTATTCTTTCAGAAAGACAGATCCAACAGGGCAAAATTTTAATTTCAATATTTATAAAGGTAGAGTCAAGCGAAATAAATTTGTTTAAATTACTTTATTTGCCAAAAAGCAACATTATCTTCTTTTGAACGCTTTTATAAATTTAATGCAATAATAATTCATCTAGCACAAATTAGACTAGAACAATGAATAAAAAACATCATCATCTGTCTCATTTTTTTCTATGAAAAAAAAAGTCAACAAAAAATACCCATAATACACATATTAATACTTGAACTACAACACGAGTATTGAGAGTAAGATGGCGGCCACGGCTCAGATTGCGAGATTTCTCACAAAATTTATTGCACGAGTGAATAAGATAGATATATAAATTTCAAGCAAATATATATTGCTATCTCTTTCTTTGCCTGTATCGAGTATTCATGCCGTATAATATTTGTTATCAAACATTTAAATAAACACTAATATTAACACGTGGTTCTGTTTTTCTTTATTAGGCTTACATATAACTTATAAGACAGCAAAAAATAAAAATGTCAGCGAAAATAATATTTTAAGTTATAGCCATTCTTTCTATTTTTTACCCGACGGCGCGAAGCAAAGGAGGGTAATGTGCTTAAATCTATGTGTATATATATTTGTTCCTATGTGGCGTTGTGGAAACCATATAGACTGACAGATTTTGATGATCCTCATATCAATCTATTCGTCTCAACGTCATCAAAGCCGTCACTAAACACATGGCAGTGATATAAAAAAATACACCACAACGGCTACCAGACGCCAAATTGTCAAAATGAAAATAAAATATTAATTAAAACTGGAACTAAGAAGTGAGTCAATTTGAACTTGCAAGTCTCAAATGAAATTATTAAATATTTAATATTCTCGAGTGGGAATCGAACCCGCAACCTGTCACGTTTACAGTCGCAAGCTTGTGCCCATAAGCTACGATTCTCTAGATATATTTTCAATTTTATGTATCAATACCAAAGCCTAAATTTAAATAATTTTAGTTCAAATCAATTTATATCCAATACTGTACCCTCTTTAAACAAATCAAAAACACGCTATTATAACGCAAACATAAATTATCCTGAAAAGCAAATCCACAACCATCTTATTCGGAGTTGCAAGAGGAAATAAATAAAACCAAAACAGAAAATGTAAAAATAAAATATTTTATTATACAGATACAGTCATTTTAACAAGAATGAGTCACTGAGCCACACTGCAGTACACAGAGAATTTTATAAAAAAAAATCTTCAACATATTATACACTTCCCATAGCTATTATAAACAGTAATCTTTCAAATTCTCAAAAACTAATTGTAAAACAATGAAAAACAGTTACAAAATAATAATGTGTTTATATTTATAGCAGTATTCCTAATTAAAATAGGCTTAAGCCATGCCTTTATGGTATAAACCTGGCCCTTAGATAGATTTAAATATAAAGTTACAAGTTGTAGTCGTTGGGGTCGTAGAGCTCTGACAGCAGTCTGTAGATGTAGGACGGGGAGCTGCCTCCACTGGAATAGAAAAGAGAGAATTTTATATAAATGTTATATTAGAAGCCTACATTTCACCACTTTCCACCCAATACTCGAGATGTTGAATGTTCAACACCGCAACTAGTCTACTAGAGAGACAACTAATCTTTTAGTCTTGTCATTAGTAATTAAACAAATAAAGTTGTGCTATATTGCACAACTTATTTAAACATTTGAAGTTTATTTATTTATCTTTACATTATAACAGTATGGTAAGCAATGATGAAACTTGATAGAAAAACAAGACATTCCATTCTCAGTTTTCTATCTAAATCCCTTGTTAAAAACATGAACAGTACTTGTTAAAAAGGGAAGCTTCACGCGTCACTATAAAATTTTTAGTTTAAAATCTATTTATTTACTAATTACTTCATCAGCTATAGACAAAAGTATATACTTACAGGTTAGTGATGAACAGTGTGATATGGTCGGGAGGTACTAAGTCGTAGAGTGGTGCCTCCACTCTCACTAACGCACTTTCAGCACTCCTACACGACGAAAAAAAGAAATAAACCACAATTTATACTATTTATTATGTATAGGTTTAACTGTGTTACCAGTGGCAAATTAAAATTTCTACCAAAACGTACTATTTTCCGTATTATTTGATACATACATAACAATATTTGATAGAAATGGATGAACAATTTCAACTTTTATTCGATAAAATGAAAATAGAACTCTCAAAGCAAACAATATCAATAACGGAGTCTATAACGAATACAATTATGGAGAAGATAGAAGAAAAATTACAACCGATTGTTAAGGAAAATGAAAAACTAAAAGCAAATGTACGAAAATTAGAAGAAGAAGTGGAACAACTAAAAAGAGAGAAGAAAAATAATAATTTGGTTTTGTTTGGTGTAAAAGAGGAGGAAAAATCATTCACTCAGCTACTGGAAAGAATAAAGAAGATTTTCAAAGAAGATTTAGATATTAACATAGAAGAACGGGAGATTAACAAAATGTTCCGACTTGGTAAAATAAACAGGGAGAATAAAAAACCTCGACCAATTCTTCTGTCCTTAGTATCAGAAATGAAAAAAGGAGAAATCATGAAGAACAAAAAGAATTTAAAAGACATATATATTAAGGATGATTTTTCAAAAGAAACGCTAGAGAAAAGAAAAGAACTACTACCAAAATTGGAGGAAGAGAGGAAGAAGGGGAATATTGCATACCTCAAACACGACAAACTTATTATAAAAGAAAACAAAGACAAGCGGAAGAGAGAACTGTCTTCATCGCCCCAGACCAACGCACAACCTAAAAAACAGCAAACATGGACACCGAAGGATAACAGGGCCAATGCCTTTGATTTCATGAGAAATAGATCCAACTCGCTCTCTAACTATACAACAAATAAAAACCAATAGCAACTAACAAGCAGAAGCCGGAAAACTAAACAAAACATCAGCAAAGAAAACGAAAATACAAAGAAACTAAACTCTCCCCCAAGCCGACTGGTCATCGTGGGGGAAAACGACCAAAACCCTCTAAGCAGAAAAGTCGAACGAAAAAGAAACACAAATTCAAATATATATGTTGCCACCCTGAATACGCGATCCCTACGAACAAATGAAAAACTCATAGAACTAGAACTTGCGTTAGATAATATCAAGTGGGACATAATTGGAATAAGTGAAATGAGACGCCTTGGTGAAGGGATTCAAATCCACAATGGCAAATTTCTTCTACACTACATGGGCGAAACACCAGGACTGTATGGAGTTGGCTTTCTTGTTAAAAACAACTTGGCTAGCAGAATAGAAGAAATAAGAGGAATTAATGAAAGAATAGCACTCTTGAATATTAAATTACCTTTAAATCATGGAAAAGAAGAAACATGGACTATCATTCAAGCATATGCCCCAACTGAATCCAATAAGAAAGAGGATACAATAAAAACCGAACATTTTTACAAAGACTTACAATCAACATTACAAATTTCGAGTAAAAATCTTATTGTAATGGGAGATTTTAATGCCCAAATAGGGACTTGCAACACAGGAGAAGAATATATTATAGGTAAACATGGACATGGTCAAAGAAGCGAAAACGGACAACGATTAGTCACCTTTGCAATGGAAAACAAACTGAGCATTTTAAATAGCTTTTACAAGAAGAAAAA
>DWQW01000204.1:0-69080 GCA_018249695.1 Heliconius erato demophoon
TACACTGATTACTACCTAATCTGTCAACTGACAGCTGTCATTTGACAAATCAATTACAAAATATCAACTACACTCAAGCTAAACAAATATTCAATATAAATACATACATTTATAAACTTAAGGATAAGAAAACAACTAAAAACAGCTAATTATAATAAAAATAAAAGAAATGCAAAATTCAATAAACTTTTTAACTAAAAATGAATGTAATAGTAACGGTACTTAAATATATCACAGGTACATGTACACGAAGGCGCTTATTTCTTAATTAACCTTTTGGGCCTTGGATTTATGTTTTTGCTGGTTTTAGGAACATTCGCCTCAGTGGGAATAGCAGGAGCTAGTAAAGGAGTCAAGCTCGGAATCATATTTAATTCAGCCATACTTGTAACTCGATGCTTGGCCCCGTCAGCGCTTAAAACTATAATTGCACCATCTCGCGTCCAACACTTAGTTAAACCGAAACGTTGCCGAGCTGCTAGAAAAGTCTTATGCCGACATTTCGTAAGAAACTCTGACATAGTCACCCCAGTCCCCTTTAAGTTTGTCTTCAGTGACCAAACTTTGTTCCTTAATGAGTAATCCTTAAATTTGACAACTATTGCACGAGGCTTATCAGAGGTAGAATGCCCAAGACGGTGACATCGACTAATAGAGCTTGAATTAAGGTCAGGAATTTGAAGACACTCTGCTAGAACTTTGGAAGTACAGGCAGCGGCATCCTCTTTCTGTGTCTCTGGGACTCCGTGTAACAAAATAATCTTTTTTCTTGAGCGCATTTCCAGTTCATCATGCTGTCTTGATAATAGTTCCACTTGCCGTTGTAAGTTTTCTAATACAGTTAAAACAAAAGATCGAAATGCACTAAATTGAGAACTCAAATTTGATGTTGGACTTACAGCAGGAACCGATCCTTTCATTTCTCTTTGAAATTCGTTCATTTTTGTTTGAAAGTGAATAGTGAGCTCATCTAGAGTTTGCTTTATAGACTCCATGTTGTTCACCAGGTGATATATTACACTTGCTTGAGGTTTATAAACTATGATATATTTAGTGATGAAACTTTAGAACATAATAGCTGGTAGGTAAAATGTATTTACTGGCACATAATTAACTTAATTAACTTGTTATTTTTATTTTAAAACAAATTTTAACTGTAGAGCACAAAATACGTGTTGTTTTATTTACTCCTACCCACCAAAAAAAGCTATCTGGAATTATTGATAAAAAGTTCTCGTCAATCCACTTGATATTTTACTCGGCCCACCGCCATAATTATGGCCAGGCAAATCAAGAAGAAAAGCACGAAATATAATTATAAATATTCTAATATTGACACGCAACGCTGGATTTACGTTATTATTTTTTTTTTAATATGTTGAATTGGTCCACTATACTAGTTACTTATTTTCATAGCTTTATTGTAACTCTCAGTGCCCGAGTTGGCATTATTATTTATTTTTGTTTTTTTTTATATATTTATTCCTTTAGTTTGTTCCAGCCGATTTTGTTTTTAGTTTACTTTTTAAAATTTGTAACTTTTCTTGTAGTTTTTTTGGATTAATTAGAAATAGAGATTTACCTATAACATATCTTTATAACGAATTCGGTCAAATTCAAACAAAGAATTAAAAAATGTCTACAGATATTACCTTTTATTTTATTATCGTATTCATAACACAATTCTCATAGAAATACGCTGCCATTCGTCTGTGAAATTTTATATTTTTTTTAAATACGAGTATGAGACTACTCTCAATAACTATAATCGTCAGAAAAATAGTATGTTGTTGAGAAAAATACATTTAAAATAAAAAAATATATAATCTATTTATAATCCTTTGTTCCTCAACGGCAAAGTGCTTCAAGTTAATTACGTCGTTGGTGTAGCGTCTGTTATGACTTTTAGAGTTGTTTATGTTGGTAGTGGATTCAGATCTAATGTATAATAATAATTTTAAGTTTAATTTTACGAAACCCTGAGGAAAACTTCATCGAGCCCCAGGGTAGGGGCAGTAGGGGTACCCAATTTTAGGCAGTAGTAGTGTTTTACAGAGTAAGTTTTTTGAGGTCTTTGTTTCTATGAATTTTTTATTTAGTCGCTCGTTTGCATTTGAACACTTCTCTAACTTTCTTTTTGTAGAAGATTGAATTAAAAATAATATATCAACCGTGGACACGTCTCTATTATGACTCCATATGTAATAAAATTGAACGAAAAATACAAAGAATAGCTCTAATGATTTAGTTCAAAACTAATAAATATATAGGATCGTTAGAAATATACAATAAAAAATTATAGCAGTAATCTGAACAAAAATACTTTTTAATATATGTATTTTTGTAATCATGTAACATTTGCTGAAAAATCAGGGAAAAAAGTTGAAACAAACGCGCGCAATCTACTCCCAGATCACTAATAGAGTTAAGACTGATATAATATTTTTGCTTATTGAAAACAAAGGTACAACACCTGGTACCTTAATAATTTTTATTTTTTGCATGCTGTAATCCACATACAGCAGGGTAGACAGAGGGAACTAGTATTAAGACACTCCGTTCCCCATTTTTTGCCGGATTTTGGAGGCATTGTGTGTTGAAACCAGAGCGAAGAAATGGATATAAATTATAGCGATATAAATTTAAGTAAATACATCTCATCTCCTCCAGTGGGGATCGAACCCACAACCAGTCGGTTTTGCAGTCACATTTTGTGCCCCTGCGCCACGACTGGCCTTACCTTAATAACACGTATCCTTTATCATGTTAGTGAAATAGAATAAAAAAATGAACAGCAAAATTTTTATTCATCAAACAGACGAATAACAATGAATATTTTTCTCAATAAAAATGAAATACTAAGAATATTTAATAAAAAATTCTGGATGACAAAGCTTATCATTTACTCGGTATTGGGAATAGTGGAAAATAAATTCATATGATATTTCCCGGAATCTTCATTATCTTTATTTTCAATTATTGAATTTCATCCTTTACAAACGATACGTAGTACAAATGCATATTACAGGTCATTGATATTTGGTTTTAGTTCATATAACAATGGGAAATTTTTAAGAGCGACTTTTTTTAAATGAAATCTTCATTTCAAAAAAATAAATCAGCTTCACGTTGTATTCTGCACACATCAGAGTGACGAATCTCCACGCCGCGTTTTTGCCTTGACACCACAACAAAGAAATGAAAATATATATTTAAATATATATTTCATTTTCTCGAGTGGGTATCGAACCCACAACCAGTCGCGTTTACAGTCACACACTTGTGACTGATTTAATTTATCAATAGCAATAGAAATAAACAGAACAGACGGCTAGAACGTTACCAGAAAGCTTTACCGCTTGTAAGTAAAACGACAGTTAAGTATCGGAATACATTCAACAAGTGGGCGCACACTTGTTACTTCCAAGAGAACTTACGTGAGTTTGCTATAAAATATCAAAGCATATTTGTACAAATTGATAATTTTATTTATTTTGTCGATATAGCAAAGTTTTAAAATTTAAGCTTCTTATATAATTTATACTATTTGTGCCTTTTATAATAAATCAGCTCCACGCTGTAACCCGCACACTGCCGGGTAGGCAGAGGGAACCTAGTGTGTTAAGACACTCCGTTCCCCACTTTCTGCCGAATTCGAGGAGGCATTGCGTGTTGGCAGGCAGGCGTGGCAGAACTCAACGCCGCGCTTGTCCTCAACACCAGAGCGAAGAAATGGAAATGTAAATTTAAGTAAATATTTCATCTCCTCGAGTGGTGATCGAACCCACAAACAGTCGGTCTTACAGTTACCTTGTGCCCCTGCGCCACGACTGGCCTTTTATAATGATAATAATATAAGCATGTGATAGATTAAATATTATAATATATTAAAAAGTTAGAGGGATAAATATTTGTTATCGTCTGTATCGACTGAGTAAACTTTTTTAAAATTTAATTTGGCACGTATATGGATTCCATAAAAATTTTAGTTACTCCAAATTTGTAAATCGAAAAAGAAATTGAAAAATAAACTGGTATAAAAACCATACGGAAGAAGAAGAAAATCCTTTAAAACTGTTAAGACAATACGAGGTCATTATTTGCTAATTGACAAGAGATGTGCCTTAAACGGCGGCAAGTGGAGATGGGAGTCACTTTTGATAAGATATACTATACTAGCCAAAATCCAGTTTATAGGTAACCAGTTAATACGTCAACACACAATGAAAAAGTTATGAAACACTTCATTACTTCCATATTTTTTTGGTGTTTTAATGAAATAATGTTCAACATCAGCAGCTACGCAAGAAACTAAATAGTGCTACGTCGTAGCCGTGGTACATCGTCGTAGTGGATAAGGTGCCTAGAGGAATACATTTGTATTGGGCATAATTTAATATGTACATGGATATAATAAATAATAAAAATAAATAATAATAAAAATAAATAAATTAAGATCTGATTTACTAATTACCATTCGTTACTTCCTCCTCGTCCTTAGGTAATTATTTTTACGCTTATATGTGAATATATAAAGAATTAAAAAATATATATCCGCAAATTTCAAAATTAAATCAATTTTAACTAACGCACTGAGAGTTTTTTAAAATTTAATATCGAATATCGATGATAGAGCGGCCATGCCTAATTGGTTTATCCAGACTCCACAGTGCATCACTCATCACGCTAGCAGTGCAAGGTGCACACGTCGGGACTGCGCGCTTACATTTTACGCGAGTCGTTACTCGTGAGAGTTCTGGACCTAATATTAAAAATATAAGCACCTGTTTAAAATATATCGTAAAATTTTGATACTTCATATACGTATATCTTATTTTATTATAAAAGTGGATAAATCAATATTATAAAAGACAAAGGTGTGATATAATCCTGGTGTGCACCCGCCATCCCGCGTCGTAGGAGCGCGGTAAGTCGAAATCTTAATTCATTTAATTTTTCTTTTTAATGTTATTATTTTTTAATTATTACTCGAGATCACGCGAATTAAAACTATAACTTCAAAAATTCTAATTACATAAATACTTATTTAATAATTATACCGTATAAATTTTTAACATTTAAACTTATTTATAATTAATAAAATTTATATATTTTTACTTATAGTTGAAGAAATAACACATATTATTTATTAGTTTAAATTCAATATTAAAAGCTGTTTCTTTTGTATGTGCCTTATTTAATAAAATAGAGAGTCGTATATTTTCTTTAGATGATTATATATAAAATAACATGATTAAAATATACTTTATTAATTTCGCTTTAGTTTTAGGGTTCCGTACCGTAAGGAAAAAAGGAACCCTCATAAGATCACCGTCTGTCTGCCGTCTCTATCTCACAATGTACATATAATACTTATTTTTAAAACGTATAAAAATTTAAACGTAGCGGGACAACAACCCGCGCCTCCTGTGAACCGACCAGGCGCTCTCTCTGACCACTGAGCCATACGTACGTTCTCACGTACGTAGAATAAAATTATATATATATATATATATATATATATATATATATATATATAAATCCATGTGAGTAGGTGTATGTGAGTCGTCGTGCGTGCATAAGACTTGCTAATGTCTGCGGATGGCGGCCGATAGTAGCTATTATCCACACTTAAATTATAAAACGAGTCAATTCGACATTTAAGGTATCGGATATAACAATGTTCAGGTATTAAAGTAGTTTTTAAGTAAATTGACACTAGAATTTGGCAATAACATAACACCCGAACATCGTTATATTATATACTTTATAAAAGTATATCCTGACAACGCAAGATATTTTTATATAATAGAAAGATGCACCTCCTCCTTTTTGGAAGTCAGTAAAAATAAAATGAAATACTTCGTATTTTTATAACATAAGGCAATAAGTGCACAAAATGTTTGTAAATGTTTTGTAACACACTATTGTTTGTATATATGTAAATCAAATCAGCTTCACGCCGAATTCTGGACGCATTGCGTGTTGAGTGGCAGAACTCAACGCCTCGCTTTTGTCTTGACACCAGAGCGAAGAAATGGAAATATAAATTAGAAAAGTAAATATTTCATATGCTCGAGTGGGGATCAAATCCACAAGCAGTCTTTTTTACAGTCACACTTTGGGCCGCTGCGCCGCGACTGGCCTATGTATATGTAATATAACAAAACATCATTTGAGTGTGAACAACATACCTACATATAGAGCCATATATAAATACACGAGAGGATGTATTTAGGTATTTATGTTTTAAGTGATTTTAGCTTTGTTTTCACTTTGCTAAATTATAACCAATGTTTGTGTTTCGAATTCAATACATTTCATAAAATACACAGACAGCTGTTAGCAGCTAAAGTTACGCTTCGAGCAAATCATAGTGTATAAATCCCACTTTTTGCGATTCATATTTCCCGTAAGCCGGTCGTCAGTGGTATTTCAATAAAAAAATGAAATTAATAATTTTGAAACCTTTGCAGATCCCATAATTAAATTTATTAGATAAATAATAAAGTTACGCTTCTAAAGTAGCGCATTAAATGAATTTTATCTACGTTCATTTAATTTCATGTTCATTATGGCCAGTCAAGGTGCAAGCGTATGACTAATCGCGACAGGGTTATGGGTTTGATTCCCACTTGAGCAAAAGAAATATTTAATATTTTTATTTGTTGGTTCTCTGGCGTCGAAGCAAAGCGCGGCGTTCAGGTTTGCAAAAATGTCCGTTACAAGCAACAAAATAACAAAACAAACAAAACATTATTTTCTTGGCTATTTTATTGATATTGTTCTTTTGTATTGTGTTAAATTTTTCATTTAATGAATGTATGTGTACATAACTTTTAGATGAACTTGAAAAAGAGCTGTGCTAAATTTTTTATTGTAATTGATAGTATAACAATCAAATAAATAAATTTAAATTGTTACAATTATTGCTTTTATCGCTCTTGGGAGTGTCTTAACACTAAGTTTCCTCTGCCTACCCTGCTGTGTGCGGGATACAGCGTGAAGCTGATTTAATTATATTTTTTTATTTAATTTAGAAAAATATTTCATCAATGTAGAAATTCTAAAATGAGAAATTAATATATTTTCTATTGTTATAAATATCATAATAAATTGTAAGACTTCTCAAGCAATCTACTAGAACATTTTGAGTACCTACTTCTGTCTATAGAAAAGGAATATGAAATTCTAGGAAGCAAGGTAAATCTATGGAAATATGATTTTCAAAGAATTGAGAGGCTACGATTACGCGTAGCGCTACGATTTTATTATTAATTTCTTATGTTGTATTTTTTAATTCGTGTTAAAACTGAACTATGTTATAATAAGATTGGGTTTTATGTACATATAGGTATAGGTAATATGTACTCATATTTCATTACTTTGATATTTTCTATGTAATATTTTCAAGTGAAATAATATATATCCATAACATAATATTTATTTATTTAAACAAATTTTGTGCATAACAAAAACAGTTTAAGACGATAATAAGTACAGAAGTATAAACTGTGTCGCAGTTATCAACGAAACAAATAATTATACATATAAGAAAAATTTAAATTTACTATTTAAACTATAACAGTTAAAAACAATATAGGAAGGAAACCAGTAAAATATTTAGGTACAATAAATATTAATAACCAGTTAGCTAGTTTCATTTTACTTTGATGAGCGGTTAGAGGATTTATGTTTATTTTATTATTGATAACATTGTTCAATCACACCTCTGTACTCTTTCAAGTACAAGCAGAGTTGTTTTATAATAGCTCCGCCCCATTCTGGTATGCAATAAGTTAGTAATGATTGCACAAGGGCATAAATCATTTTTAGTATTTCTAAACTAACGCTAGTTCTTAGTTGCTCAAAGGTGAATGTTAACTTTCGTATACGAGAAACCAGAGCTTGTATATAGTTCTTCCAAGAAAGGCTTTCATCGATAAGGATGCCAAGATACCTTGTAGATAGAATTGATTTTTTCAGAACATTTACAGGATTTATATAGTTCGTAGGAACATGTGTGAACGGTCATAATGAACGATTCATATATTTGGTTATAAGCTTTCTTTAGCACTAAACTGAGTTTCTAAATTTAATGTATATTTCATGATAACCAGTTAATAACAATGGAAAAAGTTTTTTCACTATACTTAAGTCCAACTGCTACCGTAAATAAGCAGTGCGATGTCATCTGCGTATGAAACAAATTTGTAGTTGGTTATTTCTAAATTCTAAAGTTCATTAATATATATTAAAAAGAGAGTGGGTCCCAATACACTGCCCTGCGGTACTCCATGTCTCCATGTTTCCATTTGTAATAACGAATTGTGTTCTGTCAGTCAGGTAGATCTTAATGAGTTCTAAGACAATACCTCTAATACCGATACTTTCCAATTTATCGAAGAGAAGAGGTAGAGACACCGTATAGAAGGCTATTGGAAAATCGAAGCATATGCCAAGAGTCTTCTATTTACTGTCAAGATTTTACATTACGCTATCTAACAAACTCATGACTGCATCCTCTGTAGATTTTTCAGCTCTAAAGCCATATTGGTTAGAGGCAAGCAAATCATATTTATTAAAATAAGAGACTAGTCTTTTATTAATAAGTTTTTCGAGAATAATGGAAAGTGTGCTTAAAACTTATATTGGTCTGTAATTATTAAGACTATCTGTATTACCTTTTTTATAGATTGGGTAAACACCACCTTTTTTTGTATAGTTTATCTCGAATTCCTTTTCTTTACAACGGAATAAACTCTGGGTTATCCATGGTTTTATAAGTTGCCTCCTACATGAAGATAGCTTAGTACATATATGATTTTATATAACGGAGGACAAAGTGGATACTCGTTTCTCTGCTGCATCTTCCGGATCATTGCTGTTCAAAATATCAGTAAAATCAAGTTTTTTGATATTACTAATAATAGCTGATTCAGCTACGTATGTAATGGAATTTGCTGTCCTTTATGTACTTATTGTTTTGTTTGTATTGTTGAGGCATTGCGTGTTGAGTGGCACAACTCAACGCCACGCTTGTCCTCGACACCAGAGCGAAGAAATGGAAATATAAATTTAAGTAAATATTTCATCTCCTCGAGTGGGGATCGAACTCACGACCAGTCGGTTTACAGTCACACTTTGTGCCACTGCGCCACGACTGGCCTCAATCAGAATCAGATGTTGAGCTACTGATATTAATATTGATATCACTTATTGTAAGTAATACTAATGTTTTAAATTTGGTTAATGAGGTTAAAACTTTCTCCAAGCTGTGTAAAAAAACATTGATGTACTTATACGAAGGAGAACGATATAAACTATAGAGCAACTACAACAAAGGTTGAAGAAAGCACAATTTTAAGGTAATTTATCTCCCTAAGATTAGGTTCCTTAACTTCGCTATATAAAGAATCTCTAGTATATACCTTCAACAACACCGTCGTTTTGATAAGTGTGATCTGTCTTGAAGGAATTGAAACCTACTGTCAGGCTGCTAAAACGAAAGCTTTACTCAACAACCCAACATTCAGAAAGGACCAAAATATCAACTCGGAGACTTATTTTTTTTTTAGCAAAAGTAAGAGTTAGTTAAAATTACAGCTTATGCTACGCATGTTAACGTGAAAGATCTTTATTCAATTTGTATATTGGAAAAACTGCTCACATTGCCCGCCATTGTTTAATTCGGCATAAACAGGTACATATAACACATTCTACAATTTCTAACCATACTTCTGTTGCTCCTTTTTATGTTGCTAATATTTACTGATAAATTGTTACAATTCAAACTAGCGAGGATCCTGAAGCTGTTTTCAACATTATAGATTAACAAAATATGTATATTTCGTGTATATGTAATAATTTAGTTTAATAAATTATTGCAGAACAGCATAGTGGCTTACAATAAATTAAATAAATATAATATATAATACAAATCAATTAGCAATTAATCATATAAAAAGTAAGTTCAAAAGTAAAGAATTATATAATTATAATTCACATTAATCTAGTCATTGTTTTGATATATCTGGTAGATTAGATTCATTTTTAGCAATTATAGATCTCTCCTTACTTTTGCGATAAGCAATCCAGCAACGGGAGTAATCAAAATTCAATTTGGCAAAATCACGTTCAAAAAAGAAAAGCTTTTTCATTTTTGGTGTCAGACTCTCCGATATAAACACTAGTATGAAAGGTACTGGTAACTTCAATTTGTCAGTTGCTAATCTATTGTTCTCTCGGTTGCTCTTTCCGTACATTTGATATATATTATTAATATTATATTAATATTTAAAAATTGCGTTAGTCCTATCGTAGCGCAATGGCACAGGCATTTGAAAGTACGCGACAGCTTGTGGGATCGATTCCCACACGAGGAAATTAAATATTAAATATTTTAATTTCTTTGCTGTAGGATCGAGGCAACGCGCGGCGTTTATATCCTCCACTCAATACTTGCCTGTCTGAAAGAATTTAACGAATCTGGATCCACTATAAGATTATTCGAACTCAGAATTAAGCCTACTGCAATGGACGTTAAAAGTCCAGTTATTTGCTCGGATTATGGACGACGAATGACGAGCGAATAAACCTATATCAACTAGTAGACATTGAATAAATATATTTTTCATTCGTATTTGCCTATTCTATGGCACATGGTGTGCTATTTTTTTTAACAATGTAAATGAAAGTTTTTTTTTGTGATTTTCAGAGTTATCAAACTTAGTAATTTAACTTATTAATTTGCTTGCTTCTTATATACACAATACTAGTAAAGCTGACAGACGTTGGGCTGTGCGGTAAAGAAGCGTCATATTTATTGTGATATATTAAAAATTAAGTTTTTTTGAATTATTTGATTTCACAGATACTTTTAAGAAGTCTACGAATGAGTTATTGTTTTTGGGTATTTCCCTATTTACTATTCTATGTCTGAAGGATTAATTAGTGAATTTATTCTAAATAGCACAGCTGGAATTGTATAAACAAAAGTCACTTTTCGTCGTATTCTCAACTGAAAAACTTCCGCACATATATAACACTAAGGAAAAGCCAAATAAAATTATTTTTATTAGAAAACCAAACAAGTTCGAGTCGGATTTGCCCACCGAGGTTTCTGTATCAATTTCAGTACAAGAAGTATAAGTTATAAAAGTTCATAAACTTACGTACGCACTGAGAAGCGAACTATAAAATTGTATAATCTTGCCGTTTTCTGTAGCATATCCATTTTTCCTTTATTTTACTGTAAATTGTTATTTCTTGCCAAACTTTATTAAGTGATCATCACTTTCTGTCTTAAATGTGGAAAAGCACTTTAAAATTGTTAGCAAATTAACATTAATAAATGTACGTTCATTATGAACACTACACTTCAAAGTTTAACTAATTATACTTAATAATAATATATTTAATGATATTAGGTATCTTTTCAACAAAAAAAAATTGTCAAAGAATTTTTGAATTTTGTTTTTATGGTAAGCAAAATTATTTATTTAAAACGATTATTTTAATGGTCCGTGTATAAAAAATAAATAAAAACAATTAGATAACTTTTGAAAGAGAGCAAAAGATTGTGTTACTTGTTACACATTTTAATATACTGAATGTCAAAGCGACAAAGTTAAGAAAAAATAATAATTTTATTTAATCGTAATTAGAATATTTGAAGAAATCGCTCATCCCTCATAATATACCTAGTTTATATAAAACACGGCGTAAATCTTAAAACAGCGATATATAAATAATCTGATTTTTAAACCTTCTATTTTTCAGGATATAAGTGGCTTTTGTTATTTTATCATATAGTACATTTTATGAGAAAAAAATAAGAAGACTGGAAGATACTAAGCAAACAAAAGGCCAAATTTAATAATATACAAATTTGTTAGTCAAAGGGGTGCCCTACTCTGTAGGGCACTTAACTCTGAAAATAGGTATCATAAATATATATCTGACTATAATAGCAAATTTTGGATTTTTATACAGTCTATTAGGAGCCTCTTTTTTTTCTATTATGATAATAATCACACTGTGCCGGCGTAGGCGTCGATATCTGAGAGCCGGTGAGAACCGTCGTCTTGTAGTCCAGCGGCTACGACGTCTCGGCTACGCTGGTCGAAGATTTTATACATTTAACTAAATTTTATTCCTAAACATATCAATATACATGAAAATTGTTTATTTATATTTCTTACATACACTAAATTGTCTCTTAGTAACGGAAATACTTACACGAAACAAGGATCCTTAAAAGGTAAGAAAAATATAAATTGATCATTAATATGTTTTAAAATTAAGATTTTTTATTTACTTTAATAACAATCCTTATATTATTTTGACGTACGTATTAGATGATATATGTAGTTAAATTACTACGAATGATTTCACACTAATTTATTATTGAAGCGATTAACTAAAATAACTAACTACTACTAATAATTACTAGAGATGCGCCGAATATTTGTTTGGTATTCGGTATATATATATATATATATATATATATATATATATATATATATATATATATATATATATATATATATATATATCTATATATATATATATATATATATATATATATATATATATATCATCGTCCTCTGCGGGTGAATATGAGTGTCCAGTTTGGCATCGCTCCACTCATGCGAATGAGATAGACATAGCATTAAGTGAGACTCATTTAATTTATAATAATAATTAAATAAAAATAATCGAACCGAATGTATTCGGCACCATAACCGAATAATTCGACCGATTTCGATTTTGGCCGAATACGGCACGACGATAATAAAAAAAGATGACATATATATACCGAATAAAATCGAATATTCGGCTCATCTCTAATAATTACTATTGCTTGCAAGTACTCACACCATGAATTATAAATCAAAAATATTAAAAAAAAATACGTATTGAGCTCTATCCAACAATATCTACATATTATTAGATAGAGCTTAAATCGAAGATACATTTAAATAAAATGTTTAATATGAAATTTTTGTTTATTCATTTATTGTTATTGAATTTTTTAATTATTTATATATTTCTTTGTTTTCATAATTAAGTGTGTAAATAAATAAAATATACATATAGTAGTACTTAAAAAAATATATAGTGATTTTTTTTTTGGTTAAATGATATGCCGAGTGATCACAAATCTCGACACCTATATAGATCTACGATTCACCCACAGCACATTGTTTTGAATGACAGCATAATGTTCATTAAAATACAAAACTATAAAAAATATAACAAAAAAAATATTTACAGAGTCAAAATAAGGCTTTCATAAATATTTCATGTTTATACCAAATAATAAATCAGAATCAGCTTCAAGCTTTGTATCCCGCACACAGCAGGGTATGCAGAGAGAACCTAGTGTTATGATAGTCCGTTCCCCAATTTCCGCCGAATTCTGGAGGCATTGCGTATTGAGTGGCGGAACTCAACGCCGCGCTTTCCCTTCGACATTAGAGCGAAGAAATGAAAATGTAAATTTAAATCAATATTTCATTTCCTTGAGTGGCGATTGAACCCACAACCAGTCGCATATACAGTCACAATTTGTGCCCCTGTGCCAC
The DNA here is from genome assembly GCA_018249695.1 of Heliconius erato demophoon. Lineage (NCBI taxonomy): Eukaryota > Metazoa > Arthropoda > Insecta > Lepidoptera > Nymphalidae > Heliconius > Heliconius erato. Next base: position 13,590 of record DWQW01000204.1, read on the forward strand.
GACTGGCCTCCGATGCTTATACCAAATATTCCTAAAAGTAGCAAGTGTCTCACATTAATAGTCGATTAATTACATATATGTACTTCTTTTCGCCCTAAAGGACTGCTGTTTTTCACTTGTTTTATTTTTATATACTTACTTAAGTGGTGTACAAATAAAGTATAATAAAACTATTGAGGCTGGTCGCGGCGCAGAGGCACAAAGTGTGACTGTAAATCGACTGGTTGTAGGTTCGATCCCCACTCGAGGAAGTGATATATTTATTTACATTTATATTTTCATTTCTTCGCTTTGGTGTCGAGGGAAAGCGCGGCGTTGAGTTCCGCCACTCAGCACGCAATGCCTTTAGAATTCGGCGGAAAGTGGGGAACGAAGTGTCTTAACACTAGGTTCCCTCTGCCTACCCTGCTGTGGGCGGGATACAGTGTGAAGCTGAAATAAAATGAAATAAAAATACTATTTAACTTACTATAAATAAAAAATATGATAAAATTTTGCTCATAACAAAATAGATTTGCAACTAAGGTCATACCTAACCACACACTAGCTATTTAAGTAAACAAGTGCAGTGGACCTACATACTCGTATATCACGTTGATATCTATTTATGCTCCAGAGGCTTCGCATATCCTAGATCAAGCCACTAACGTTATCCTTTGAACTTATGTTTACATCGTTACTGGACTTCCTGGTAACTGATATTAGTTTATAGGAGTAAATATTATGTATTTTCATATTAACATTAGTAGCGTTGCATGTTTACCACTACCAAGGATATTAAAAATGCTTTCATTTAATATTTACTAACTAATATTACCTAAACAGAAAACACATTCTTATTTTGTTAATATTTATATTATGCTAAATAAAATACACATTAGTACTATCTATTTATAAAATGTGTCTTTATATTTATAAACTCCAATTTTTTATCTTTCAATTAATAGTAAATTATTTAAATTTAAAAGATTAATTCAGTTGAGATATATTCTATATTTTTGTAATAACTAAGCTCTAAAATCCAGGCCGGTCATGGCGCAAGGGCACAAGCGTGTGACTGTAACGCGATTTGTGGGTTTGATCCCCACTCGAAGAAATGAAATAATAATTTAAATTTATTTTTTTCATTTCTTTGCACTGTTGTCCACCTCTTCAATATGCAATGCCTCCAGAATTCAGCGGTTAATGGGGAGCGAAGTGTCTTGACACCAGGCTCTCTCTGCCTAGCCAGCTACATGCGGGAAATAAGATCTAAAATCAATTTCCAGATTTATCATCATGCCAGGCAGAAATTATATCGTAAGGATCACTCTTGTAGTTACCACTTGGAACTGCCGCATCACCATGACTGCAACGATGTCGTTGACGGCATCAGTGGCGCTAACTCAAGCGTTTTCTTTTTTTATTTCGTTTAGTTTTGCTCCAACCATTGAAATAACACCACTCGATTAGTATATCGGATGCCGCTCAAAAAGTATACCTAATGTAAGTATAAATTGTGTGTAAATTATATCTATTAGTAAATAAGCACAAACACACCACACACATATCATCCACACCACCTGGATATGTGGCACTTCACTACAGTTTCGTAGTAACTTCCTTCACGCGCCACGGAACTGTGGAATGTCATACCTGCGGAGTATTTCCAGGCCGATATGACATGGGTACCTTCAAACAGCGCCTCTATCTCCACCTTAAAGGTCGCCAACGCACCTGTAGCTCTTCTAGTGTTGCACAGGGTCGTGGACGGCGGTCACCACTTACCATCAGGTGACCCGAACGCTCGTTTGCCTTGTCCTTTTCCATACAAAAAAAAATACAAAGGTAATATTTGTTTGTAATTACCTTTTTTATTTTACGTCATCTTCGTATAGTTCGATTGCCATTGAGGAAAATGATTTCTTTATGTTAAAATTCGGTATCTTACACGCTATGTTTCTAAAATACGGACAGTGCATTAGTTTATCTTCTGCTATCCCGTAAAACGAGGTAAATGCGATTATAATCAGTACAAAAAAAAACTGCTAAATAAGGTTACAAATTATTACTGACCGCTGGAAGCACCATCATCTAAGCCTAGCTGTTTAAAAGAAACTATTATACAAAAAAAAATATTGTGTAAAAGCTTGTTGTAATAAAAATAAAATATACAACGCGATGAATATGTAATTGGCTATTGATTTCATCTACCTATACTTTGCTACCGAAGTGATTAAATTTCTCATTTGAAATGTAAGATGACATTTATTCGGAAGATAAAACTAATAATAACTCATCAATCAAACTGGTACCTACTGTGAATCTTTAGTTTTTTTAATTTTATGGATAAGTACAATATTATATACATAATCTATATATAAATAAAAGGACTTGTGCTGACTGACTGAGGTAAGACGCACGCAGAGCCGTAACCGCTGATGGTAGAAACGTGAAATTTGGGCAGATGTTTATTTTCATATCCTGGACATCCACTAAGAAGGGAATTTGAAAAATTTTAACCTTAAAGGGATGAAATAGGGGTTGAAAGTTTGTATGGAAAAAAAAATTATCTGCACCGATTTTTATAAAATTTTAAATTCAGACTTTTAAAAATATTTCATTGAACACGTGTTTCATGGTTTTTAAGAATTCACCCCCTAAGGGTTCAAATAAGGGGTTGAAAGTTTATATGGAAAAATCTTTAAATTGCCACCGATTTTTATAAAAAAATAAATTCAGACTGTTAAAAATATTTTATTGAACACATGTTTCGTGGTTTTTTTTGGATTCCCTCCTAATAAGCGGGCGAAGCCGCGCGCGCCCTCTAGTCTATATATAAAAGGACATGTACCTGACTGACTGAGGTAAGACGCACGCACAGCCGTAACCGCTGTGCGTAGAAACGTAAAATTTGGACAGATGTTTATTTTCGTAATCTGTACATCCACTAAGAAGGGATTTTGAAAAATTTTAACCCTAAAAGGATGAAATAGGGGTTGAAAGTTTGTATGGTTTTTTTTTTAAATCAGCACCGATTTTTATAAAATTTGAAATTTTGTCTCTTAAAAATATTTCATTGAACACGTGTTTCACACCTAAGAATTTAAATAAGCAGGCGAAGCTACGCGCGCCCTCTAGTTAATTATATTATTATATTTCTCTTAGAACAGTTATACATTTTTTTTAGGGAGGAGCCATTTAGAAAATTTTATCAAATAATTACTTACTAGTACTTCAAATAATTTTGATCGCACGCTGAAATTTTGCGTTATTAAAACTTAAGTTATATTAGTTATTGAATCTAAATTATATTATTTAATTATTTATTATTGTAGATTTAATAATGTTTAATTATTAAATCTAAATGATGTATGGTACAATAATCGTAAACTGTATGCAATTTTGTAAGTTGCATACAATTTATGATTATTGTATAACCGTAGCGTTTGGCGCCCCGTTCTCTCTGACTACCCCGCAAGGGATAAAGCGTGAAGCTAAGTTAAGTTTTTAATTGTGTTTAGTCTAGTTTTAGTTTTATAAATTATTTAAAAAAATGCAGAGGCACAAGCGTCTGACTGTACGCGCAACGATTAGGAGTTCGATTACTTGGGGAAATATTTAATCGCTCTGGTAACAAGACAACACGTCATTCAACATGCAATGTCTCAAGACATCCGCTGAAAGTGTGGAACGGATTATTAGATACCTTAAATACACTATATCAAATAAAATATAGAAAGCGTCTATCGTTTTAAAAATTTTAGATACAAAAATATTAATCGCGGTATTATTTTTAATGAGAATATTACGTATTATTATTCCTTTTGAACTCTTTGAAGGAAAATATTATAGACAATAAAAAATAATAAATTGAAGTAAAAAATAGTTCACTTTGTTTTTAGACATAAAGTAATTAATATATATTATTTAAATCCTTTTAAAAATTTACTTTATTATCATATTAATTTTATCGTTTCCTATTTAAGCGAATTCTATCTAACTGCAAAACTGATATCTAGCAACTTTTTGAAATATCTATATGAAATGAAATTATATATTATGATCATCGACAAATTTGCAAACTATTGTCTATGGCCGTTTCGCGCTATATTATTTGTCAACGTCAAAAAGAGTTGTGGATGTTAAGTTAGTCAATGTTTAAATCAAATTCCAAAACTCAAATTTTAATGAAATAATGATATTTTTTTGATTTATTAAATAATATAGTAGTATACAAAATGCACGTTCGTGTCCGTATGTTTGGCAAGCCCGACGCTATAGTCGTAGTTGAATCTAAACTTACAAAGGTTGAACAACTTCGAAAGTTAATAAAAGATAAATTTAAGGTAGAGCCCAAATTACAACGATTGTTTTATGGAGGAAAATTAGTAAGTTTCTTATTTTTTTACTTATTAATTTTTAGTTTAAGAAGCAGTTTGGCGAAATTATAGACATATACCAATTACAAAAATTTTCCAGTATATTTTTTGTATCTTACAGATCACAGATCTGTAAGATACAAAAAATCCATTCTTTGACATGATTGATTGCACTAGTGGATATCATTTACTAAGTTTACAAATCTATCATAAAGTTTTGTCTGAAATAAAATTAAATTGTTTATATAAGAATAATTTAATTCTTGTATAAGATAAACCTGATAACCTGATATATTTCACTAATAAAACAATACAAATAAGCTGTATAAAGAAGTAAATAGCATTAAACTCAAAATCTTTTTGCTTGTATTATATGAGTAAAATTTAATAGTGCTTACTCAAATTTTGCAGTAGTACATGAGTGTTCATTTATAAGGCTCCACACCATACTGGCACATTTTTAAAACTCAACATATTAAAATAAAGTTCCTCCTTTTACTTCCATTCTTCTTGTAATACAAAAGATTACTTATAGTAACAAAATATATAATATAGGTATTAGAGACAATTATTATATTTTATAGGTATTAGAGACAATTATGGCACAGGGGAAAAATGTGTAACTGTAAATGTAATGATTGTGGGTTTGATTTCTCAGTGGAGTAATGATATATTTAACACTTTCATTTCCTCGCTCTATTAATAAGTTAAAGAATGGGGTTGAATCCCACCACTCAATACACAATGCACAATAATGGGGTATGGAATGTTTTAACATGCTTCCACTGCTGGTTTCCTGTGCCTACCATGCTATGAGTGGGATACGGCATAAGCCTAAAAAGACCTTGCCTTTACTTAATAGGTGCTTATAAGAATTCCTGGAGGTTTATGAGGATAGCAACTTATGGCTGTTTGCTGATTGGGTAGTTAAAACATATTTGAATGAGAATTAGCATTTCTAGAAGTGACCATTAAAGAAATATGCATAGCCACCTCACTATAACTTAGTATCACTATAAGATGTAAATATTTAAATAAATTGTCTATATTTTTTTATATATAATAGGTTGGGACAAAAGTATTTTTGTATTTTGAGTAATCAAACAAACCTCTTTGGCTGTACTGAATGTAGTTTCTTCTATGTGATATTAAAATATTCTTATTATAATTATGTAGAGCATGCATCTTTATGCTGTAACCTGAAAATAGTAAGGTAGGCAGAGGAAATCCAGTGTGGATAACATTCACTCCATTCCAATTCACACGCACTGGCCAATTTAAAATACAAATTACCAAGTGGTGCCGCCGCCACCACCACACTTTATATCAAGATGCTTCTTAGTCAAATACCAGAATAATTTGGCATGACTTTAAGAATCAGTCGGTTTGAAATATTAGGTAAATAAAATTTAATCTTAAAAATAAATATGGTAAAAAATGTGTGATTACGTGAAAAATCATTTATTACAATTGCATTTGCACATTTATTAATTTATAATTCCATTGTAACTTATTCCATATAAATTTTAGATTTCGCTTGCCACATATCATAATTAAATAATAGTAGTTAGTTTTATTTATCTTTATGCTAAAATTGGGTTACTTCTATGCAAGTTGCTGAGGCCATTGAAAATAAAACCAAATTGAATCAGCTTCACACTGTATCCTGCATGTTGCAGGGTAGGCAGAGGGAAGCTTGTGTTAAGACACTCCATAGCAAAGAAACGGAAATACAAATTTGAGTAAATATTTCATCTCCTCAAGTGGAGATCAAACCCACAACCAGTCGGTTTTACAGTCACACTTTGTGCCACTGTGCCACGCCTGCCCCAAAGGTAATTGAAGCCAATGAACTAAATATGTTTTGCTAGATATAAGCCCTTGTTACAAGGCCCTTTTTAAGACAGTGGATCACCCGTCTGACTTAACTCAATGGTTATGGATTTGATCTCTATTCAGTGAAATTATATTTAAAAAATATTCATTTTCTTGCTTTGTGTTGAGTTCTGCCACTTAATATTTTTGTAATAAAACTTTATTGTAATAAAACTTTAAAATGTACCAAATTTCTTGATCATTTTGCTTGCTTGAAAAACAATAGAAAAATGGCAGGAACTAGTTATATTTTATTTATTGCATCTTCAGAATGTCACATTACAGGTATTAAAACCAGCCATGTAATAAATGATTTTTCACGTAATCACACATTTTTTACCATATTTATTTTTAAGATTAAATTTTATTTACCTAATATTTCAAACCGACTGATTCTTAAAGTCATGCCAAATTATTCTGGTATTTGACTAAGAAGCATCTTGATATAAAGTGTGGTGGTGGCGGCGGCACCACTTGGTAATTTGTATTTTAAATTGGCCAGTGCGTGTGAATTGGAATGGAGTGAATGTTATCCACACTGGATTTCCTCTGCCTACCTTACTATTTTCAGGTTACAGCATAAAGATGCATGCTCTACATAATTATAATAAGAATATTTTAATATCACATAGAAGAAACTACATTCAGTACTTAGCAAGAAACTACTTAGCATTCCACGGTTTTACCTGTCATTTTACTATTTTGTCATCTACAAGCTCTGGCTTGTGCTTGCAATTTTCAAGAGCTTGACTTGAAATACACATCAACACTGTCCAAGCTTCTCTCTCTACTTAATGAAATAAATATATTTAATAATTATGTATTACTAAATTGTCAATGCCTTTGCAGCTAGAAAATGGGTATACTTTTTATGATTACAACATTAAACTTAATGATGTAATCCAACTGATGATCACAAAAGAACCTGAAGTGACCAAGAAGAAAGAAAAATCTGATAATGAAACACAAAGCAAAAATAATGTTCTAAATGATAAGCAAGAAACAGATCAAATTAATTATATAGGTAAGATTATTAAAACTTTTTGAACATAGGTTGGTTTCTATATCCTATTCACAGAGCCATGGGATAAAAGGTAAACAAATCAAAAAGAGGTTATTTTATAGGATTATAGATTGATTTATTATAAACTACATAAAAATATCTATGGATATATAAACTGAGTTATTATAAAAATATAAATATCTATGGATTTATTGGAAGTAATATGGTGATAGCACTGTAAATAATGTAGTTGAATGATGTATATGTCTACTAATACGCTTGTATTATTTAATATTAATTATGATTTAAATTTGTGAATATTGATGAAATAATTTTTATAATTATATTTTCAAATTTTATAAAATTGCACATATAAAAAGGAATGAAAAGTGAAAAGAATACATACAATAATAAATAATAAAGAGTATTTTCATATTTAAAGCCAGGAACATTATACAGAACATTGTAGGAATATCTATAGGTTAGGTTATAATATGTTATAGTTTTTCCACCTATTTGTTTTTTTTTCCAAGATAAAGAAAAGCTAAAGCAAATGATTTCTATAAATTACAATGAGATAATTTCAATTTTCAATAATTAGTCTATATTATCCAAACCCTAGATACTGACAGCACATTATATCTACCTGGTGACCTAGTAGATATAAAAGATAGAGAGTATGGTGCATGGTGTGAAGCCAAAATACTGAATATAGTTCTCGATCCCAATATTACATACGACGAAGAAGAAGGCAATTTGAACACTAGCTTCGTAAATGACACAGAAAATGACCTTGAAAATAAACCACCGAGTACAGGCTCAGACGAGGATATTAAATCAAAAAAGAAAGGTATTGCAAAATATTTTTCAAAACAAACAAGGAGTAAAAGGCATAAAGATAAAACTGATAGAGTAAAGATCAGCGATGAGAATATATTATATAAAGTGCAGCTGGATGCAGAGTAAGTAAAATTGAGAATTTGTTATTTTTACTGTGACCATAATTAGAAAATTAAAATCATTTTATAAAAATTACAATATTTTCCTTTTAGCTTCAATTGTGTCTAGCAGGGAATCTAGTGTTAAACATTCCTTTCCCCATATCTTTAACAATCCACAGTCATCAACACTTTGTCCTGTTACCAAAGCGGGGAAATGAAAATATCAGGTGGGAGTTGAATCCAAAACTGTCACGTTAGATGCTGTACTGCTATGCCACAACAACCTCTTGATTATAATACTTTATGGGAAACATTTATATATTTTACTTGCTTAATATATTTTCTCTACAAAATAAATAACTTTTAGTGAGGACGACTCGAACTTGTTTTGCAAATTCAAAGAAATAAGACCTAGAGCTAAACGAGAGGTGAATATCAAGGATGTTAAGGTCGGACAGACATATATGATTAATCACAATGCTGATGAGCCATTAGAAAAAGGAGATTGGTAAGTTTGCTTTTTTAATTAAATACATTAAAATTTTATTTGTGTAGGTTTTTTATATAAATCATTCAACATTACAAAAAAAACAATGGAGAATTATAAAATATTGAAAATATCTATAAAATTGTGATTTTTTCCAATTTTTGTGGGAATAATATTTGCAACTTTTCTATAATTTAGTTAATATGTTTGATTTTGCAGGTACGACTTCAAAGTCGATGAAGTAAAGAAATTGAGAACTAGTTATGAATTAATAGGCACATTGTACTTAGGACCAGACTCTGTGCCACAAAATGACACTAAAGTGCGAATACATGATAAAATATTTGCCATAGAACAACCTGTTCCCATTGCTGAAAGGACAGAGGAATTTAACAAAATTATACCTGAGAAACGTAAGGAATTATTATTTTACTAATATATAAAAAATAGTATATATTTTTTTTTTGGTGATGTTTAGTTTTCTTTCTGTCGTGTAATTTGACACAGAGAGCACAATAGTACATCTCAATAATTTATATTTTATTATTATTTATTTAAATTTTTTATTTACAATTACAAATAAACATTTTGTACACACCGTCGTGGGGCAGCGCCAAAACTTCTAACATTAAACATTAAGCTTGTGGGTTCAATTTAAATTTAAATTCAATTAAAATAAATCATTTTATCTAAATATAATTATTTATTTTCATTTCTTGAGTGCGGCAGGGCGTTCCGCCGCACACTCTAATTTAATGTCTTGAAAATTTGTGAAATATTAGGAGCTGGTGTGAGGCACCAGCTATCTGCTATAAACTGAATATAACATGAAACAAAATAATATTCTTTGTTGTATAGGATCAAAGCCTCTTGATTGCTTGAAATGTCGTGACGATGAAGATGCGCCATGCAAACAATGCGGATGTTATTTGTGCTCTGGAAAAGAAACTCCAGAGAAGGTATTTTTTTTAAATCACTAATATTATAGTTTCAAGAAACCAATATATGTGCTAAACTTTCATTGTAAAATCGAAGTAAAAAAATGAAACACTGATTGAATTCTTAACTCTAAGCTCTCAATCTTTGTTTCTATGCGAAAAAATACGTCATCTAGCAGGATAGTAAAGATAACATTAAATATTATATCAAACTAAAAAAGTATAGGTTGACTTTAACATATTAAAGGACTAATCTGATCTGTGAATTAATCTTTAATCTTTGATATATATAAAGAGTGCCATATAATGCATTTCAAAAATTTCCTTTGTACATTTAAGATAGTGCTATGCGACGAATGTAACCACGGGTTTCATATGAAATGTCTATCACCCCCTTTAACGGAACTACCCGACGAGGACTGGTACTGTCCGTCTTGTAAACGGGATCCCAATGACGTCATCGCGCCAGGTGCCGCCAAACAGACGAAGAAAAGCAATGCTTCTAAAACTAACAGGGATTGGGGAAGAGGGATGGCGTGCGTTGGTGAGTTTATTTATTCATTTGGCAAAATGAGTCCAGCAGGACAAGCTTGGCAAAACTGCACTGGCTTCTAATAATTTTTTTTTAACAAATATTACATTACTTTTGAGGCCAGTCACGGCGCAGGGGCTCAGGCATGTGGGTTCGATCCCCACTCGAGGAAATGAAATATTTAATATTAACAATTCTCCGCTCTGGTGTCGAGACAAAGCATGGCATTGAGTTCAGCCACTCAACAATGACTCCTGAACTTAACACTAGGTCTCCTCTGCCTACCCTGGTGCATGCGGGATACAGAGTGAAGAGTTATTACTTTTTATCTAAGCAGAAACCTGAAGCCATTGTAGTTTTCCCATGCTTGTCCTGGTAGTCGACAAATAGTAGTATACAATTTCTCCCTGCATACTCTACTACATGCATATTTACAGGTAAAACCAAGACATGTGCCATGCCCCCAAACCACTTTGGACCAATACCTGGCATAGAAGTAGGAATGTGTTGGCGATTTAGAATACAGGTATTCATATTAACATATTATGTAATACTAGCAACCCGCAGTCGGCTTCGCCTGCCAAAACTTATTTTTATATAATATAGAAATTATTCAAAATGTTCTTATTACAATTTATATGAACATTTTGAATAATTTGCTTATGTTATTCTGATGTATAATATTATTGTAAAATGGACCATGAACACCATGATTGTGGGTGTTGAACCCACACCCCTAATATGGGGAATGAATTTATTTTTTATTTTCCTTTTCCCTTTTTGATTAGACAAAGTGTTGTTATGTGCAGTTGTATTTCTGTATATTTGCAGAGAGGAGTGTTTTGACACTAATAGATTCTTGGTGCCTACCATGCTAAGAAAAAAACGTATAAAAGGCATAGTGCCTTTTGTTTTTGAATTTGTGTTTTTTAAATTTTTAATTAAAAGTTTTAACCTATTTTAACCTCAAAGGAATAATATATAATTTCAGCTGTCAGAATCTGGAGTGCATAGACCACCTGTATCCGGTATACATGGAAGGGACGTCGAAGGAGCTTATAGCATTGTGCTCTCAGGTTAGGTTATTTACTTAATGTATTTTATTTTGAAGTTGCTTCCCATTTAGCAGCGTGTTAAGAGAAGACAGAAGTTGGCCGTTCCATTTCGCCCGAATACGAGACGTGTATATGACAGTGGAATGGCGGAATCCAACGCTGCGCTTTGTCTTTGGCTAGAGTGGGAAAATAAAAAGAATTAATACCCACGAGTGGGGATCGATTTTAATTTTATGACTGGGGATGGTGAGGCGAAGTTTTTGTTTCATTATGACAGTTAATTTTTATTATACCTACATACATAGCGGTCCCTGCTACCAAGAATGACATAAAAGAGGTCCTTGAGCAAGAAAAGGTTAGGAACCCCTGCTCTAGAGTATGATTTTCATAAATGTGTATGTTTGTAAAGAATATTGTAGTATTTTTTTGTGTATAAATTTAATTTATTGTAATTGTATGTATAGTATTTTATACTATTAAAAAAAATAAACCAACCAAAGAAAAAGCATTAGATTAGTTAGAAGCATTTCGACTCCTAAGCGAGTTTGTTTTTGAATCGAGCAATGTTCTAAAGAGCTTTCACTATATTTTAGCCTAAAACTTTATACTTACTTTTATTATTATTCACACTAGGTGGCTATGAAGACGACGTCGACAATGGCAATGAGTTTACATATACTGGAAGTGGAGGTCGAGATCTATCCGGCAACAAACGTACAGCAGAACAATCCTGCGATCAGACACTCACTAGAGAAAACAAGTAAGAAAAAATATTATTCCTTCCTTAACTTTCTAAAAAAGGGTATATTTTTTTTTATTTTTATATACAAATATTTATTATATCATCTTTTTATTATAGAGCACTGGCACGTAACTGTGCAGTCAAAGAAGTGAATGAGAAGGGCGCCGATGCAGGTGAAGCATGGAAACAAGGGAAACCCGTGCGTGTGGTACGCTCGTACAAAATGTTGAAACACTTCCCCAAATACGCACCTAAGGAAGGAATACGGTAAATTTATGATATTTATTGACTTAAAATATATAAAAACATGTACTTAACATATCTAATATGTTATAATTATGGAAATCCCACAAAAGTTAATTTGTTAAATGTACATAATAAACAATATCGTCTTTATTGCTTATTAGTAATAATCATTGGAAATACCTATATATTATATCAATACATAATTACTAACATATCAATAAAAAAATAATATCTCTTTCAATTTCAGTTACGACGGCATCTACAAAGTGGTAAAGTACTACCCTGAGAAGGGTCTTTCGGGTTACCGTGTATGGAAGTATCTTCTACGCAGGGACGATCCCATTGCCGCACCATGGGAACCTGGAGCGAAACATTTCCCTATCGTGGTATGATGTTATTATTGAAAATTACTTTTAATTTAGAAATTGTACTTAATACTCGAACCCGCATACGCTCCGACTACTAAGCCATACGGTCTTGTCGAGCAACGTTTTATGTTGTTATCCTCCTCACAATACTTGTTTCATATTATAGGTATATGAAATGTGTAGTAATAAACTGTACTTATGCAATTTTGTTTCCATTAAATATAAAAAAAAAATAGAAAAAGCAAAAAAAAGAAAAAGAAAAATATAGAAAAAGCAATTTTAGTGCCTCCCTAAATAATTCAACCTCAAATAATTCATTGAAAATTTGCTTCATTGCTTCCGATTTGTTCAAATAATAATGAATTAATTTAAAAATATATATTATATACAATTTTAGTATCCAGATGGATACTTAGAGGCGGAAGCGGAGAAAAAAGCTCAGAAAGAGAAAAAAAGTAAGACCAAGGTAAATAAAAAGAGAGCTTTACGCGAGAGTAATCAAACATCTTCGGAATCGGAGACATCTCCGCCATTGAAAAAGCGCAAGACACAGGAACAGAAGAAAGGTATTGTATATTAAAATTAAATACTATTTATCTATTATTTTTGTGTCGAATATATGATGTATAGATAAATGGAAACAATTTTATATTTATGTTTTTATTAGTACATTATTTTAAATTTACAGAAAACGGTAAAACGGCAGAGCTTAAAATCCCGAACATGTTTATAAAAAGTCCTAAATCTAAGAAAAAAGATGAAAGCGGTCTGAGTCTAGAAGAGAGAGCATCCATTGTGGCTGACACCCTCAACAACAAACTGTGGGATGAATGTCTACAAATATGCGAGACGCAGGGGAAAAAGGTATTTAATAATATATTTATCAAATTATATATTTATTATTTGTTACTTCTCGCTTTATCCCGTATAACCATTCTGACGTAAGACTCCTGTTCTCTGTCTAATTTTCGACGTGGCTGAATTCAAGTCCTTTGTCGTGCTGTGTCTTGCTACTAGGAAGAGGAAATGAAATAATTAATTCCTGTGAGTGGAAATCGAACCCACAATTGTTACACTAGATTCTATCTGCTTTATCTGCTGCTTTTACAACCTAAAACTAAGAATAAAATTAATTTTGTTACCTTTTGTTAACAGGAATTCATCGAGCATGTAACACAAGTTTTCCTGTGCATTATATGTCAAGATGTCGCCGTCAGTCCGGTCACGACACCTTGCTTACACAACTTTTGTATGGTATGTATTTTTTTTTAAATTCTTATATGCAGGCTATTCGTAGATTATTTGCTAGTTTTAAAGGTCGACGGACGAAATTTTTTTCAGCTCATCTCATCAGAATTGCATTCCGAGCCGGTGCTAGCTTCCTTTAGGACTGACACTACTGACTGACCTTTCTATATAACGCGATGTTTCTAAAGTTCTTGTAATAGCCTCATTGAATTTCTTCAGTAGTTTTAAAGATATAGATAAATTAAGAAAACATAAGTAGATACTAGTAGAACCTGATTTTTTTCCTTTTGAGTTCACTGGCTGTTTCGTTATTTATACCAATTTGTCGGTATTTATACCAATAAGTCGGACTATTTTTTTTTAGTTATATTATAACATCATAATTTGAATTAAAAATATTAATATATTCTATTTTATTGAAATTCTAAAACTATATTGATATAAAAAATATATTAATTTTCATATTAATATATTTCACCTTAGATAATATATAATAGATAAAAAACATTTCAGGCGTGTTTGAAATTGGCGTTCAAGTCTACTGAGTCACAGACATGTCCTTGCTGTCGACATAATCTATCTAAAATGGAAGTGACTACAAACGACGAATTAATGAAAGCATTACGCACTATCCTTACAGGATATGATGTAGGAAAAAAGTAAATGGAAGGATGAAACCAATGAAATGAACTGAATGCTACATTTGTGTTAGTAAACTAAGGTATTGACAGTAAATATATAGGTTTTTCGATCTTTTGTGTGAAATGTAATTCTTTCTTGCCAACTGATTAAATAGTCTTGCAAATTGAAATTGCAAATATACCCAAAGAGATGATAACAGCATAAATAAGGTAACACGACTTTCGATGTAACTTGATAAGAATGTATGGTTTTCAAGACGTGTATGTTTCTCGCGATGGCCTATAACGACAGTATTTCACCATGTATTTACTTTCAATATCATATTTGTTTACTAAGTAAAAATCAGTTCTCTATACTATGTAGATTTAGTCAATGCAATATACATTTACAGTTTAGTATTAAGAGCACTTTTTTTTCATACATCTTGATGTTAAATTGATGTTGTAATTGCACCTTTTAAATAATGTAAATGTGATATTACTTTAGTGCTCAATCTACAGGACATTGACCAAAACCTATATATGAAGAAAATCTACTGAATCCCGTTCACATTTTAGTATAATAACTTTTTTAAATACATCTGAATGTCAATATTGATGTTATTCGTACTTATTTATAAGCGTTTGAACGGGATACTTCATTACAAACAGTTTTACCATAAATAGTTTAATTAAAATGGATGTTAGCACAAGGTCTAGTATAAGTATGCAATTAATTTTATCTTCAATTTAAGTATGTAATAAGTTTTGGATATATGCAACGAATATTGAGTATTGAGCTCAATTTTTTTTATTTAAAAATTAAATTGAATATTTTCGTACTCAAAATTCGGTGCAATAACATTGTATTAGATAAGTATACATATTAATCACTAATTGTTCCAGTGAGTCATAGGAAATTTTAATTTTTTCAAAGACATTAATATGTGATAAATATACACTTTATATAACAGCTATGAAATTATAATGGGGAATCCCATTATATAAATCATTCGTTTTAAAATTTTAATTTTCCGCTTCTTTTATTGTTTACAGTGAAATGTGACGAATACGACGTCACATTCGATCATATGATTTTTAATGGAATTTATACTTAACGTTTTTATGATATATTTAGTTTAAATTTATTTGCAACAATAGATCCAAATGCATCCTTTTTAATCTTTTTTTTATTATTTGCTTTGTTATAATTATGTGTTGATAGGATTATATTTGTTTTATTTTTTTTTCTTATTAATAATTATTGGATTGCAACAAAGGTAATTTTAATTTGAACCTATGATCATTTTTAAAAAGGACACCATGCCATGTGCGATTTGAAATGACCTTTTATTTAATCAACAAGGTCAGACGTTTTAATTAAAATATGTAATGTAAGATATCATTTTTAAAGTTAAGTTTCCACAGACAATAATAATTTTAAATATAAATAAATTAATTAAGATAAAATTTCCTTCAAACAACCTGTCTTGTGCTTTTTTAATTTTTAATCATGGTGAAAACATAATTATTTTTTTATTGTTTGTATTTACATTTCAGAGTACAAAATAATTTAAGTGTTGATTGATTTAATGATAGCTTTATTATTAGTATTATTTTAAAGATACCACACTTAAGTGAACCCTCTTATAACAATTAATATTTATTTAATTGGCCGTCATGACCCAACGCGAGGAATGTGGGTTCGATTTCCACTCGGAAGAATGAATCATTTTGGACAAAGCTTGGAGTAAAGTTACACCACTTAACACACTACGTTTTCAAGATTGAGATGTGCAGAGTGTAGCACTAGCCTCCTCTACCTTGCTATATGAATGATACAGCGTGAAAATATAAAATAATTTAGTTTAACTTCACCCCTTTTCAAACAATATAATTTCAATATTTTCGAGAATTTAATTTTCTTTAATTGTAATGAATAGCAAATATTAATTGCTGACCATTTAAAATGATTTCTATCGTTAATAGTGGTTATCGAGTGTAAAAGCTATCTTACTATAGATATGTAACGGACGTAACTTTGAACTGGTCTAGTTCAAAAGTTCAGGGGTTCAAAAGAACTTAACTCCAGTGACACTTGCATAAGCACACCGATATTACGATCGTAAGATATTAAATGTGAATTAATGTTAGAATAGAATCTCCGTGTCTATTACTTAATACTTAACTGTTTAAATTTTAATATGACATTAGCAGGCCGTTGGTTTGGTTTTGGTTTTAAAATTTAACGCATTCATTGTAAAGAAATTAGTTCATAAAAATTATGTTAAACAAATAAATTGTTTGTTGAATTTCATTACAATTATGACAAATGTTGAGTTGCCTAATAAATGTATCTATTAAAGAGGTCGTTTTATTTTAAATGGAATTTGGTAAATATTTTAAGACCATTGTGAAAATGTTGAAAAGTTTGTTTGTTCCAGGAGCAGATTTTCCTCTAGTGGATTGGAACCCACAACCAGACGCTTGCAGTCACTCACTTGTACCTCTAGCTTGAAAGTTTTACTTCCACCCATACATGTAACTAAATATTTTCTTTTCACTTAATTAAATGAAAATGCTACACACAATGTTTATTTATGCATCTTCATTATTCTTCGAAATGAAAAAGTGATAATTGAACGTTATCATTTCAGTTATTTATTACAAGGCTCATTACAAAAATGACGTTATCGCGGCATTGTAGCCCCATTATGAAGTGTCTACACACTTCGAGAAATGCTTGAGGATTTCATTTTGTTTTATTTTTTAAAAAGACGAAATATTAAATTGGATTTCGACATTTTAATTGAACTAAAAGTAAGGTAAAAGTGAATTTCTACTCTTATTTCTGTGTAAATGTAACATTATCGATTATTAATAGAGTATAGTAAATAGTATTAAAATGGTATATAGTTACACTAGAAATACACTATATTTTTTCATAAAAAATGCTTTCTTAAATATATTAATTAGACAATAGATAGATTTTAATTATTTAAAATCCAGCAATAATTAGCCACCTCCATGGATTCTTTTTCCGTTTAGAATTTACTATTTGAAATTAGTAAGTACATCTTTTGTTTCAGTCTAGTCGGCTAGAGGCCAAATCGTAAAGTTGTGTTAGTTTAAATAAAGATAGATTTATGATTATAGAGTGTTATTTATTACGTTTGTAAATTATACTAAAAATATCCACGCCGCCGTCGACCATCTACGACATAATATGAATAATGACACTGGATGTGTGAAAATGAACAACGAATTGGATATTCTTAATCGCCTAGGAATAGAAAAAAAATAAAACAAAACTTTTTTATTGATATCTATTTATTATGGGTCACAATCCCATACATAATAATAAGCTCTGAGCACAATATCACGATGTATCAACATCTTGCACAACGTAATTAAACCAAGACATTTCCTAATGAATACTTCTATTATAACATCACAGATTAATTATTAATAAAACGACCGGATTTCAGTAGTTCATATGGATAATAACAACATGCTGTAAATATAAAGTATGTTTCCTTTAAAATTCGTTTGAAGATATCGCATTGTAATAAATTTGATATTTAAAGTTTAATTTTTATTTGTCAATTTACAATTAATGATTAAATTATGATATCTTCAAAAACCTATTTAAATTAATAACTCATTTATATATCTATCTATACATTGTTAAGACCAACGCCGAAGCGCGACCTTTGGCAGATCCGGCCAATATAACAAGAATATAAATAAAATATCGAAGGTAACAAATTTAGGATTATTAAAATATTAACAAACAATTATAAATTAATAAAATTTAGTCAATACACAGCCTCAGGCACACAAGAAGACATTAAACTTTAAGGTTATTATATATGTTATTATATTTATTCATATATGTACCAACTCAACGTAGCTCGAATTTGGATGGAAAATCAAAAAGAAAATATATATGTTTTTTAAATTTAACAACGAATTCTTCTTGTCTAACTGAGACCGACTATATATATTAGTGGAGGAAGTCCAAATGTACTTATTAACTTAGTCTATCGAAATGCCTTTCCGTTTCGCAACACATATCACTGTCAATATAATATAATACTATGCTTAATACTACGCTTACACTCATCTATCTTACAATACGCGGCTCTCGGGAACTATAGCAATCCGTGTAATAAGTAACAGGTTTAAGGGTTAGGCGGTGGATTTAAATATTTCTAATGCAGTTTCGGTGCGTCACTATTTCTAGATTGGATGTTAAAAGTCAAGACAGACGCGACCACAACTTTAATTTGCTTATTACATTATAACGTCAATCGAAATTTCTATAATATTTTATTTAAAAAACTAAAATAAAGATAACGGAGTTAGACTGCAAATTAGATAAGGTAGGAGAAAAAACTACATGGTGCACAATTAAGCTATTTTGGCGTAACATATTCCGATAAGTATTTATAATACTCTTATTTACATAATATATTACATATTTAACACAGGACATGTAACAAATTAAAAAAAAAACAAAAAATGTCTCAACTATTCCTAAACCTAGTAGTGAAGTCCGAGTCGCAAGTTTGCTAGCGTACTTTGTATGCCGGACGGCTCTAGGATAATGGCACTGATACATAACTATTAATTACTTTAAGGCAGTAAGCTTGTTTCGGTGACTGCGGTGAATGGTGCTTCGGTTGCGTTGAGAACGTGCCCATGGCCGGAAAACTTGGAGATGATGCCCTCTAAAGAAGTCCAGGTGCCGACAACAAGTCCCAGGGCCCCGAACAGTACGACGATGGCGTTTTTAATGATCATCCTGATTCTTTCGGAGTCAGATACGTAATACCAGTAGGTGCAGCTTTGTATGAACGCGGGGAAGGCGAGCCCCAGTGCGGACAGGCACAAGGCGCCAAACAGCGATATAAAGAGATCCAGCTCCGGCACGGCCGCGGCTATTCCAACTGTAAAGTCCAATATAAACATTTAATAAAGGCACAATAAAAATATTTGAATTTAATATTTATAAGTTTAAAATGTGAATTTATATTTAACTTTACATTCCTTTTTTATTGTTTAACTGTATGTAATCTAAAGACTAACTATAATAATTTTTACCAAAATCATTTTACAAATAAAGACTGGAAATATAAGAAATGGAAATAATCATATTGATTCACGTAGAAATAATCGTGTTTTGGAATCTCTGAATAAAAAAGTTATCTATGAACAAACAAAAGCTCAACGTACAAGTAACCAGCACTATAACAGTCCTCAAGACGTACTCCCACAGGAGGCGATGGTTGCTGTTCAACAGACGGACGCCGATGTACTCGTTCCACAAGATGTCGATGGCCACGTAACAGGCGAGACCGTGCGTGATGAAGATGGCGAACGCCAGGAGACACTGGACCACGCTCGCAAGCCTGGTTTGAGATAAGTCTTATGTAATATTGTAAGACAAAAAAATTAAAATGGAAATTAAATATTAAAAATCTTTTATGAAACTTGAACTTTGAGTGGGTTAAATTCAAGGACGTTTCAAATTATACAATTTTTAATTATTAATTTTACAAAGTTTCAAATTTTAATTGTGTTTTTAAAATTTTATGTTTAGATCTAAGGTATTGCTCGGATAAAACCTCCACCTCTGTTTAATAAGTATCTATATATTTTGCAAATTCCATCAAACATTCAGTCTAATCATCAAACGTCCAGTTAACTTTTTTTATATTAGATAGATATATTAACTACGTACGTCTCAGTATCTGAAGGCAGGTTGAGAGTAATGCTGCCAGCTGCCTTGCTGCCGTATTGTAAGTAACCAAACAGCCCCATCCCCACGTACAATATTATGATGCTAATCATAGCACGGTTCAAAACTCCGAATTTGCCGACGAAGTCCTTTGGAGTCTTCATTTCATTTTCCAAAGGTAAAATCTGCAAAAAATTTGAATTATGAGTAAAAAATGATAAAACATGTATTTTTGTTCGATAATAGGTTTCAACGCATGTAATTAGTTTATTCGTTGTACCTAAGTTATCGGCACCTACTATGGTAAAATAATAAAATACGAAATGTGAAATGAAAAGTTATAATTAACATGATACTGTCACTTGTCATTTTATTAAATGATTACCTACTCAACTTATATTACAGTAATATAATTTCAATAGGATAATTTATATCAAGAATCACTTCCATAAGAGCCTTTTATTGTTTTCACAAATAACACATTATCAAACTGGATACATACCACACCAATAGCTTCCAAAGCAAACAACACGGTGCCGAAGAAGAGCGGGAACTCTCCAATTTTCCCAGCGGGCAATTTTCCTTCTAACGAGGGCGTCTCTCTGAATATGTAATACAAAATAATTGCGAAACTAACGATGGTCACCGCGTTAGCTATAGCCGAGAACGGCGCCAGGTACTTGAGATCCTTCACCCAGTTGATAAGAACCAGAGGCAAAAGGATGTATAACATCACTTCTGTGACGGTTACAGACAGCTTGAAGTGTTCTATCAGAACGTAGTGAATATTTTCTGACACAAAAACTACGTACACGCAGCAGGTGCCGATCTGATAAATAAGGAGGAAAGCGTTCACCACGTGCCTGTAACAATATATAAAAGTATTTTATAGATATATTATAAGTATATAAGATACCGTGATGGCGATGGCGACGGTACCAAAGCAAAAAGTGTAGTCTTAACACTAGGTTCCTTCTGCCTACTCTTCTACATATGGGATACAGCGTAAAGCTGAAAAAAAAAACAATTCTGTTTTTTAACAAAAAATAAACATTAAACAAGTAACATTAATAAGGAATCAAAAATCATAAGATCGGTGTATTTGTATTCAAAGATCAGCACTCCTGGTTATGTAAATTTATAATTAACCCGTCTAGAAACGGCCTTCACATTATAGTAATCAAACGAGTACGATGTGAATGTTGATGTTGACTTGCAGAACGAAACTTCTAGAGTACTGAAGGGAATTTTATTAATATTATTTGCATACATAAGTATACGAGGACGTATAGCAAATCTGTCTATTTATATAAAAATCTTTCGTTGCTGGAAAATAAAGACAATACGGTGCATAGAAAGCTAAAAAGGTTTCTTGTGAAATGTAGAAGAGCACTAAAAGAGGTACTAAAAGTAAACGAAGTTTTACCCAAATTATAGAAAGTGAATTAAAATATTAAGACTATTAAATTTATATAATCATTTATACAAATCATCATTCCTATATAAAATAATATTTTTGTGTAGAACTTACGCGGCGTAAGGTGCACAGGCTTTACACCAGTCGGGGCCTTCAGACAGCGCTGCCTCGGCCGCAGCAGTGTACGTGAGGGAGGGCACTTTCCGCCGCTTGCATAACACGTAACAAGAGTCCAAGAGCACATGTATGCAATATGTGCACAGCACCCCGATGACAATGGTTCCGATAGTACCCACTACGTACCCCGACTTAGAGAAGGCGTGAGGCATAGCTAAAATACCCGTACCTAAACTGCCTTTTAACAAATGCAGGAGGGTTTCTGTGTTTCTGCAACAATACAAATAAAATAAGTGCGTTATACATATAGTCACAATATTGATGACACAAAAATCAAATCATTCTATATTAAGGTCAACACTAATTTACAACGACACAATAAAATAAATGCATTTTACATATTTCATTGCCAGAAAAAAAATGATATGTAAATATTATATGAGGTACATCGTTCGGTATTTATGTAGGTACCAGCATACAACAAGAACCGTGAAAGTTCTCAAGATTTTGAAGTAATCTAAACTTAAGCCGAGTACCTACTTTTACTCGTAGGTAGGTTTATATAAAATCTGACTATGTAATATCAGTTAATATTGCTCCATATCAACTAATTACGTAGGCATGTAGATAAAACGCTAACACAAGCGTTATGTTATATAATGTTTTTGATTTACATTTATAAGCAATATACATAGTTTATATATTTTAATACGAGAGCAGTTACCTCTGTAATCATTGAAATTGTTAGTAGTTTATGCAAAAAAAAAAAAATATTTATAATTTTCCTTTATATTTTCAATTCAACACCCATTCTTTTTAATATTTCAAAGCATAGCATATAAATACATATTTTTTATCTATAATTAGGACGCATATTTTTTAATTAATTATTAACTAAGTACATAAAACCAGTTATTTTTTTTATTAGAACCGGTTCTATGTATGAGGATATATATAATATTTGTAACAGATACATTTTTTTATATAAAAACATTTACCAATACACTATAATGAACGTAATATACTGTATCTACTTATATAAAATAATAAACTATCAATCTTTATACACATACTTATCCATGCTCTGAGGGACAATAGAATGTTTTGTTATTACAGAAATTTTATAAGTGCTTATAGAAATATAATATTAGTACTTATCTAGTTAAAACTTTTACTTCTTTAGAATTATAAAAAATTAGATTATAAAAAAATCAGCTTCACGCTGTATCCCGCACACAGCAGGGTAGACCGAGGTAAATAATGTTAAGATATTCCATTCCCCACTTTCCGCCGAATTCTGGAGGCATTGCGTGTTGAGTGGCGGAACTCTACGCCGCGCTTTGCTTAGACACCAGAGCGAAGAAATAAAAACATAAATTTAAATAAATATTTCATTTCCTTTAGTGGGGATCGAAGCTACCACCAGTCGTTTTTACAGTGTGACTGTAAAATTCACTTTTTGTGAGTTGTCAGGGGCACATTGGCCTCAACTTATTAATACATTTTTTATTAAATTAATAATTATTTAGAATTGCTTTCATACAAATTACAACTTCAATATTAATAATATTAAGATAAAGAGATTGTTTTCTTGACACGGTAGTCTCAGAAAGTACCTAATGATTTAAATTGAATAATCCATTTTGTATTAGATAGTCCGTAGATCTATCTAGGAAGGCTATAGGTCATATTATATCACGATATGACCGACACACACGGATTATCAGGGTTCTCCAGTTTAGCTATATTACATAAAAAAATGTAGCAAAACTAGAGAACTTGAGAGCATTCCGGGAGGCGGTAAAGGTACGCAAAAATTAAATATGACGAAATTGCTCTCCTTCCAAAATTCGAAATAAAAGTCTATCTTCTAAGGATAACCTATAGTACCTATTTTAATGCAAAAAGATAAAAAGATTTTCTAAACCATTTTAAAGTATTATTACCTATCCAATTAAATACATTAGAAATTATGTCTGTTTGCCGTAGATCATTACCTTTTACTGGATATATTAAAAATATAAGTTAATATAAGTTAGTAAATATTATATCATAAAATTTATCACCTACTTAAAATACAGTAGGAGATAAAGATATCCTGTAGTATTATTTTATCAGTTAAAGGCGGCACACTCCGACTTTGCACGGGTGCAACTATGCGTGCCCTTATGTGGTGTTAGTGTATAGTTTTCTATCATCCATTTCTATCCTTATATTGAGGGATAAAATTTGACTGTTTCTAATAACCCTTATATGATCACTTTGCTATCTGTCTGTATAACTGTTGGTCTGTCTTTCAAGAAAATTTATCTCAAGATTATCTAAGTCTGCAATACTAGAAGCCAGCCGTGGCGCAGGAACGCAAGTGTGTGACTGTGAACTCGACTGGTTATGAGTTCGATCCCCACTCGAGGAAATTAAATATTTATTTAAATTTATATTTTTACAATTTATGTTTTAAAGTCTAAAAATTACAGAAAAAATAAACTTCGAAGTCAACGCAATCAAAAGATACGAGCCTTTATGCTTCGTTTTTGTCAGTTTGTATGAAATTCGCCGCGTTATTAATCCTTTAGGGTACTTCACATTGATCTAAAATTACGGAATTTAATAACGAGTTAGAACTTTCCCATAAAAACAATACATCTTCCGTAATATATTTGTGTATCACAGGAAAAAAAACGTCGTGGCGTAGTAGCTGTAATTGTGACAGGTTGTGGGTTCGATTCCCACTCAAGGAAACGAAATTTACCTATGCTGTATTATATTTATCTATGATGTTATACACTAAATACTATACAATATCCTATAGCATTCCTAGGGGGTAGTCAGAGAGAACGGAGCGCCAAGCGCTACGGTAGTAGCGTTATGTACCTAAAATCATAATTTAAAACTTTTGAGATTTTTATTGTCTTATGCTATTAGAATTAAGGCCAGTCGTGGCTAAGGTGTACAGGTGTGTGACTGCAACTGGTTGTAGGTTCTATCTACTAGTGTAACACTAAGTTCCATCTGCCTACTCTGTTGTGTGCGGGATACAGCGTGAAGCTGATTTATTTAATAGAATATGTTTATTTTTTCATTTCTATCTAGGGAGGTGGAAGGTACGCGCTCACGGCAAATACGATTTTTCCCCGCTTACATCCAGATCATACACAAAACCGAGGCAAAAATTTGCATATATATATTGCTCCACAACCACCTCTAACTCTACCTTAGTTAAAGTAATAATTCCATAAAAATAGATTCAGCTGTCCCAAAAATTGGCATAGACAAAGAGAAAAACAGACCGACGCAAATTTTATTTTTATTTTTTAATTGTTTGTTTGTGTTTTAGTATTGTGTTAATATCATAGTTGATATTAACACAATACACTTGAAAAAACATGGTTATTTTGAGGTCACAGACTTCAATTTAATTTATATATATATAGATATATATGCGCGAAAGAAGTTGTGGGCCCTGCTAGTATGTAATAAAATACCTATCTTACTCTGACTTGTCAAACGTCATTGAAACAAGCTACGATAATTCTGATCACGAAACATAAATACTAAAACCTCAAGTTCTCATTCGAGTTGTTTAACCTTTTAGAATCGCGAATGCAGGAAAATTGTTGTCAAGCTGTCGAGGACCAATACGCAGAGATAACAATTCCGATCGGGGCATCCCCGCGGCTGTTTAATAAAATATAAAAAGGCTTTTGATGGTAAAACCTACTTACACGAGCCATATTGGTTATTTCCTGTATAAATTTTAAGATTTTTGCTTACCTACTCAAATGTATACTTATATAGACTAATACATATAAATAACTTTATTATTACATTTTTTATTATAGAATTATAATATACTTTTCTACTTACACGTAGAAATTTTATCAATTTACAGGATATTAGTTATGCTAATAAAAATATCATCAATATAACAATATAATAAAAATATATCAAATAAATAATATACACAAAATAAAAAATGATTAAACAAAAGGTATCGCAGTTGGTAGGATTCGAACCTACGCTCCCAGAGGGAAACTGATTTCTAGTCAGTCGCCTTAACCGCTCGGCCACAACTGCTTGATGAAATATGTGTAATAAACTAGGAATACAACCCTCCCTTTTTCAGTATAACTGAAAATATTAAAATTACTTCTGAAAATATTCATTTTAATAAAAACTACATTTGAAAATTGAAAAATTATAACTGAAAAACAGCATTTTAAGAAGTATAAGTATAAAATAAAAAAATATAATCTGAAACTGTTATGAACAAACTATTTAGCCCCCTTTAAAAAAAATAAACTTAAATGAAATACATTTTCAAATATTTTATACATAATAATCACAGTGGATTTCAGAGTAAAGTCGTGATCGTATGCCACTTGCCCCTAAAACTTAATATCGTTTAATACTACCTAGGACATGTTTTTCTGCTTTACTACACTCCACCTTAAAGGGCAATAATCTAATAAATTAAATATAAGCACACATTCTATGTTCGTAAGACGGCGGTGCTGAGGATCACATTTTTACAGTAACTAAGTTTGCCTTAAAGTCAAAATGACCTCCATATCGGTAACTGAAGAAATGTCGCATTCTCCTATATAAATATTTCACTAAATGATAAAAAAACTTATATTTCTTTTTATTGACTTTTATTTTAAGTCGTAAAGTACGATAGGAAAATTTGAGTTAGTAAAAGCTTCTTGACTTTCTTTGTTTTCGTAGACTAATTCGTATATAAATATAAATATGTACGGGGAAATGGAATATATTATTTTCAATTTCCTAGCGAGACTTGAGATCCAGACTTTCATAACACTAGGTTCTCTCTGCCTTCTCTACCATAGGAGAAAGATGGAGAGACTTAGAACATGATATAATTAAAAACAATATAATATTTCTTGGACATTGTCGGTGTATGAAAGACGGTAATTTCGAATGATCGCTAAAAGATATGCAAGTACGTAACGTCTTGGTCTGCGTGATGCGAAATCAGATAGCTGTTTAATCTTATTCAGCTTCTAGTAACAAACAACTACATCAATGTAATATAAGAGGAAAAATATTTAAGCAACACAATAAAAAAAGAGTTAATATGTTGTAGTTTGTACTGACTGTTACATAATATGTAGAATTTTTAGTCAGTTTTCCTATTTTGACAACAACACATAAAAAAAACGGCTTCACGCTATATTCCGCATACAGCAAGGTGGCAGAGGGAACCTAACGTTAAGACATTCCATTCCCCACATTAACTTTATTAAAAAAATATGAACGTCGTCGTTTATTATGTATTCTTTTTTTGAAATTAATTAAAAAAAAAATAATACATAATAAACGACGAGCTATTGTAAATAAGATGGTCTTGAACTCGCATATAGGTACCATATCATATTTAAATGTTATTATGTAAGTATTTAAATACTTTACCTTATGACAAAGTATTATAATTATAAGAAATACATAGACATTTTGAATGAAAAGAACGTTGTTTGCGACGGTATAGTATTTGTAGGATGAATAGGAAAATCCTTGCTACGCATACATGACGCATTGTGGAGGAAATTAGGAAGAGGAAAGGGCAGAAGGCTGCACAGTTGCGTCGCATTCATATGAAATTTTTCATTGTAAATTGTCCCCATATGACTGGACAAGCTGGTAAGATTTATTTTTGGTCAGCCTTGTGACGTATATACCTGTGCGACCTGCTTGTATTAGTGACTACAGTACCTACTTAAATATATGGAGCATATTTATAAATTATAAAATTAGCCCTAAATAGCACTTCACGTTGTTATAAATAGTATACTTGTTTAGTAAGTCACAAGAATCATATGCATATCTTTAAGATAACATTAAAGTTTTTAATACGTCTTTTCCCTACTTTATAAAATTAATAATTATATTTAAAAGTACTCACGTGGTAGGATGTTCTACAACTCTGTTGTCGTAAGGTTCGTATTCTTCTACTTCTTGCACGTTCTTTTCTTTCATGTTAACCAGGAAGATGCCTTTGTCTTCCGGCCTTTTCTTTTCATCTTTGACGGGTGATAAGCTGTAGAAGTATATGGATCAAAATAATATTTTCCTAACATTGCAACTTAGCTTAATAAAACACCAACTATTAGTGTCCAAAAGAAATCAAATTTGTAGAGTATTTACAAAATTTTTAATGAAAATTAAAATTTTCACTCTGGCCGCTTAGATATAATAACAAAATAGCACAAAATTATATTAAAAGTCACAAAAAAAGATCAAAATAAATGACGTTACATTCAACTGACTTACTTTGCCATGTCTTTCGATTGCTAGGAGACCTGTATGTTTACATGTATTGATTTATAGACGCTATTGCAACGTCACTCAAGGTTGTATTTTAAGTGATTTAAAAATTTATTTTAAAAGTATCGAGGCCAGTCGTGGCGCAGGGGCACAAATTGTGACTGTAAAACCGACTGGTTGTGGGTTCGATCCCCACTTGAGGAGATGAAATATTTACTTAAATTTATATTTCCTTTTTATTATTGCCTCCGGAATTCAGCAGAAAATGGGGAACGGAGTATCTTAACACTAGGTTCTCTGCCTACCCTGCTGTGTGAGGGATACAGCGTGAAGCTGATTTTTTAAAATATTACTTATATCAAATAATTTCCTAATATAATTGACAGAGTGAGGTTAGCAGTAAGCTCGAAATAGATACAAGTTATTTGCGAATAAAACGCTAGGTCAAGAAAATCAAGTAACATATAGAAACTAGGTCAGGTGCGTATTTTGGAAATAATTTACGATGCAAAACCTCGTAGTGATCTGTTCGGTTTGATGAATAACAGATGATATTGAAAATCCGCTTTATGTGGCCTACTTTGAGTTCTTCCGTTACAGCTATAAAATTATTTTACATTATTACTACATATTAATATATATTTTATGTATAGGTATATTAGAAAAATTGGTGTGTGCCCATTCCCGAATAGTATTGTGCCCACCCCAGAAATATTTAAAAAGCCTTTACATGAACAGATTTGTTCAAAGATAACCAGATCCTCACTGGAAAAAATCTCTAGATATGCCCAAGTGCGTGCACCTATAGATTTGTAATCTCATATAATATTCTTATATAGGCACATTTCAGTTCGGCAATATGAGAAATTATCGTCAATATAAATTCAAAAAGATCCTCCACGACAAATAAAACACAATGGACGATTAGCGACTGACGTCAGTCGGCTGTCATTATAGCAGCCAGGATCTAGATTTGATTTTATTGACTCATCTATTCACTTTCTGAAATGTTATAGTTAACAACAGAATAACTGTAAATGAGTAAACAATATAAATTTATGTAATTGCTGTGTGACACAAACAATAAATATTAAATAAAAAGTATGTATTGGAGTATATAACACTAACCAGAATAGGTCAATGTCTAAATAAGTGAGTGCTAACTCTTATGATTGATTATTTATTTCTTAGTTACAAGAAAACTCATATATTATACTTGAGTTAACGAGCTCGAAATAAAATATAAACATTTTATAATAATATATTTATACATTAATATGTATATGAAATGAAAAGTAGGTGGACTTTTTTTAGTGTATGAATCAATCTTGTAGGAAGCCGAAATTTTTTTGATATACTATAGTTTGTTTATAGACTATGCGAATGGAGAATCATTTTATTATGATTATGAAGAAATTTTGGAGTCACTATGACGTGAAGGCCAGTCGTGGCGCAGAGTCACAAAGTGTGACTGTAAAATCGACTGGTTGTGGGTGCGATCCCTACTCGAGGAAATAAAATATTTATTTACATTTATATTTTCATTTCTTCGCTCTGGTGTCGAGGCAAAGCGCATCGTTGAGCTCCGCCACTTCACACGCAATGCCTCCAGAAGTCGGTGGAAAATGAGGAACGAATTTCCTAACACCAGGTGCCCTCTGTCTACCCTGCTGTGTGCTGGATACAACGTGAAGCTGATTTATTTATTTATTTACCATTAAGCATCGGACAGTGAAAAAGTGACTATTCAAGTAGTTAATGCATTATTTATACAAGTATGCACCTCTGTGGCAGAAAATCGTCGGGCTCGAAGGAAGGATTGACCATAGGTCCGCTCTGTCTGCGGGCCCATTCTTCCGCTTCCTGAAACAAAAATAATCAATCATCACTACACCACGTCAATACTTTCAATTAAAATACTTTTCATACAAACTAAGGAGAATGAGTGTATAAAACAATACCATAATAATAAAATAAATACAATTCACCTCTATTATAAATTAATAAAAAAACACAGGCAAGTTTCGTAGAAACTTAATGACGGAGGCATATAAATGATTTGTCATACTAACTGTTTATATGAACAGCAATCACTGTAACGTGGTTATTACAATTAATAGTTAATGATAGAGACTTGTTTCACCGCTAGCCGCTACACTCCCACGCAATCTTTGAAATGGCAACGGCACTCCCATATTATTTGCACAATGGCGCGAAAACTGTGCCGATGTCCTCCGATTACTATGATCAATTTTTTTTTCCTTTTTTATTCAGCTTCACGCTGTATCCCGCATATAGCACGGTAGACAGAGGGATTGTAGTGTTATGGCACTCTACACTTTCTGCCGAGTTTTAGCCTTTTTTGGGGCTGTCGTTGCGCAATGGCACGAAATTTGGGTTAAAAAGGTTGTGGGTTCGATTTCCACTCGGAGGAATTTATTATTATTTATTAATGTTTTCATTTCTTCGCTCTGGTAAGAAGATAGCGTTGAGCACCCAACACGCAGTCCTTTAACTTATATTCATTTTTAATACTCGAAATTCATAAATTTGTATAAATTACTTCATATATGTACATAACGATATTAAATCTTATTTAGATGTGTTTGTTTTATTATTCAAAGCGATCGTTTAAAAGAGTAGATCAAAAAGAATGCACAAAAAAAATCATTCATTAAAATGAACATTTGATCCGTTCTGTTTTAGAACATTTAAGCGTTTATTTTTGTGTGCATTCTTTTCGATTTACTTTTTTGTACGATAGTTTGCGTTACAAGGTCACAAATCTCATATAGCATAGGTAATAGGTAACGTGACTAAACGTTCCGTTTTGAACGGGACTGTCCCGTATTTTGCTGGTGTTTTTTGGTGTCCCGAAAGCGTCAATACCTAAACACACGTAAGCATTATCAAATAACAAGAAAAATGAAAGCTATATATGCTATTCTAAAAATACCAAAGCACTTCTCCTAAAAATAACATATTGTTACATATAATTATGTATGTAGATAGGTACATTCTTCAATATACGATAAAATTTGATGTTGTAAATGGAAACCATCTTATTTAACATAAATTTAATAATGTTTTATGTAAACAATAAATGTTTTATGAGAGAGATAAAAATAAATAAAATACGAATAAATGGTTATTTAACTTATTAACATAAATCGTGATGTTTACGCTCCGTCAAAACCAGAA
Source organism: Heliconius erato demophoon (assembly GCA_018249695.1). NCBI lineage: Eukaryota > Metazoa > Arthropoda > Insecta > Lepidoptera > Nymphalidae > Heliconius > Heliconius erato. The sequence continues at coordinate 44,769 of DWQW01000204.1, forward strand.
CTAAATGACCAAAATATCAGTTGATTTCTTAGAAATGTCCAACAATATGCGTGAAAAAGTAATTTAGAAGTATTAAGTATATTTAAACTTGTGTGAGGTGAGAATTTTTGATGTATTTGTAAATATGTTTTCGTGAATATCTGCTAATTTTAGTAAAAAGATGTAGTGTGCAGTGTTATTGAGAAATTAATTTAAATCTTAACAAGATGAATACTTGTTACTTGACAACTCCATAGATAACATATTAAGAATTGACTTTAACCTCTATTGAATTTCAATAGTAATATACAATAGAAAATTACATATAAAATATGGCTTCATATTGAAGGAACCTTAGATTTCGCGTTTATTTAAAATTTAGACAAATGAGAAACAGTGAAGCTTGTCAATTAGTGCGTTTGTTCTTGCTTTTGATTTACACTAATTAAGTCTGGCCTTCATACAGACTACCTAAGATCGTGTTTCTGTCAGTTCAAAACAAGCAGGTTTCGTTATACATATATTTATTTTAACCGATATAATCAGTTTCAAGCTGTATCCCGCACACAGCAGGATAGGCAGAAGGGACATCGCGTTAAGACACTCCGTTCCCCACTTTCCGCCGAATTCTGGAGGCATTGCGTGCTGAGTGGCGGAACTCAACGCCGCGCTTTACCTATACACCAGAGCGAAGAAACGAAAATATAAATGTAAATAAATATTTGACTTCCTCGAGTGGGGATCGAACCCACAACCAGTCGATTTTACAGTCACACTTTGTGCCTCTGCGCCACGACCGGCCTTAACCGATATGTACTTACAAAATATATCTAGTATATTATATATTAAGACCTCTTATAATAAGCAAGTGCTTATCTGTATTTACTTATTAGTTGCTAATTTCTATACAACATAGTAAAATATATTAAAAAGTTACAGTAGGTATAAGATTTATTTAGTTATATAACAAAAAAAACGGCTCTTTAAGTAGAATGAAACATGCACAAATTATGCAGCGACAAACTGAATCCGCTAAATGGCTGGAAGTGTTAGATTATACGTAATAAGAAACTCTAAAAGTAGGTGGAACGTCTTGACTGTAGATTATATAAATAAAGTAGTTCTTTTTTCTTATTTAAATAAACACTTCAATGTCGTGACTTTAAATTTGACATACAATAAATTATTTATTTTGTTTCTAAAAAATGAATTTGTCTGGAATATCACTCATATCTTTTAAATTAGTTTCTTTTTAATTCTTTGCAGTAAGGTAGGTAGAGTGAGTATAGTTTTGAGACACTCCGCTCTTTTTGTTCCACCGAATTCTGAAGGCATTGTGCGTTGAAAGGCGGAACTCAACCCCTCGCTTAGCCTCGACACCAGAGTGTAGAAATGAAAATATTAAATATTGCGTTTCATTGAACCCACAACCTATCACGTTAACAGCTACACGCTACTGCGCCACGTATAGCTTCTTTTTATTTCGATACTAAACGATACGCAACTAAACGTCGAAGTTTGGCCAGGCCCCCTTTGTTCCGTTCGGGCGGTAGTTCCTAACGACTGGCATCCTGTGTGCGAATGTCTCAATTATCAACTTGGATATCGCAATCACTACAACTAGCCATCTATCCGTATCGTCTACGCGTTTGTGCTACAATTGAAGGGATAAAGGCTTGAGATATTATTTATTTCCTTCAATGGATGCTACTAAAAGGTGTGACTGTTATTTAACAATTTAAATTAATTTTCGTCGGGGATCGGAATATCTTAACACTAGGTTCCCTCTGACTACTCTGCTGTGTGCGGGATACAGCGCGAAGCTGATTTTTTTTTAATTAATTTTCTATTTATTTGGTTAATTTGATAAAGGCAACAAGAACCATTTGTAATTGTGAAGTTTTTTTAACATTTTGCTCCAAGGCACACAGAGTTAAGAAACAATATTATTCACTTTGTGCTTAACATAGTATAAAAAATACAAAGTGATTTTTATTATTTAACATGCATATAGTATACCAAAGATTATGATATTTTTTAATGATTATTTTTAAATTTATTCTATATCCTTTCTAGTACAACGTCTAAGATAAATACTTGTTTAAATATTTCAAATGTTAATATTTCATTTCATAGCTTCAGGCAGTATCTCGATTATAGCAGGGTAGGCTGTGGGAACCTAGTATTAAGACACTCCGTTCCCCACTTACCGCTAAATTTTTGAGGAATTGTGTATGGAGTGGTAAAGCTTAACGCCGTGCTCTGTCTTTTTACCAAAGTGGAGGCAATGAATATATGAAATAACTCATTTTGCCGAGTGGGAATCGAATTCACAAACATACGGTGTGCCACTGTGACACTATAAGGTACCTCGAAAATGTTGGATAATAAATATCTACTTAGTCTTGCCATAAACATTGTTACAAAGAAAAACAACTCAGTTTTATTATAGTGCGCAAGCACGTACGCGTGACGGTTTTTTTTTTATTTTAAGATATGTTCTATTACTTAAATTTTTTTGTAACTTATAGCATAGATAGCTAACTATTATAATATATATAATTTTAGTAGACATCAGTTTATGGAATGTAATATAAAGTGCCCTAAACTATAAGCTTACTTAGCGGAATATTATAAATTATAAAAAAAAAATATAATATTCTGCGAATTCAGAAAAAAATATTATAGTAATCTTATTACATATACTATCGAGCCATGTTTTAATTTCATTCAGATATCTTTAATAGATACTGAGAGAATAAACTTTAACGTTAAACATTGTTACCCCCACAACTTTCTTACTGTAAGAGTTGAAGACAAAAACGAATGGTGTGTCGCTCTTTCAGGTAAAAAGGAATACAATATTAATAATACTTCATTACAAGCCAGTGCAATTATACAGCTTTCTATGCACATCGATCTTGAATCTTTTTGTCGGAAATTAAGAATAGTGTTGTCATTAGGTACAATATAAATATGAAAAGCTTAATTCAAAAAGATGAAGCAAAACAAACACAGCCAAGGGATTATGTTACGCCCAAAATTGGTGTGTGTGATCTACTTAAGCAATCTTTATTGATGGTATCATATTTATCGTTAAAAATATAATAAGAAGTAATTATTATTATATATAAAAAATAATATTATTTGATGACACCAAGCTTATTTCCAATATTATCAGTCAAGAGTCATATTATATTCCTAAATATAATAATATACCCACCTACCTACATTTATTGACATTTGGCGTAAGCGAACGGTTTTGTAAAAGGAAATTGCTAGAACTCACATGTCGCAAAACTTGAGCAAACAGGATTATTTGAGTAAACATTTATGATTAGGCATTGGCTAATCCAATTAAACTGTAGCCGATATGGTGTTATTCAAAATTCTGGTATATTTCCAGAATATATGCCGCGTTTTTCATATTTTAGAGGCCTGTCGTGGCGATCGATCGTGGGTTCGATCTCCACTCGAGGAAATGAAATATTTATTTAAATGTATATTTCAATTTCTTTGCTCTAGTGTCGAGGCAAAGCTCAGCGTTGAGTTCGGCCACACTGGGGTTCCTCTGCCTTTAATAATTATAAAATTATTTAAACAGATACCTACACAATCTTAGCTATACTTTTATATTTTCAACATCTTGAAAATGTTTTAAGCCTATTAAACTTAATTAAAAATAGTCCACAAAAGCAAGATCGACCATTATTTTCATAAACGTATAATCGAACTAACGAATCATTGTAAGCGAATTATATGATACAAAAGAAACAGAAAAATAAATATTTAAACATATGTCACGCGAGATATTGAAGTTAAACGACGGTCATACATGAGAGTGTTTGCTTGATACTCGAAATACCGAACACATTGATCACCTAACTCAGTGGTTCCCAACCAGTGGTCCGCAGAAGCCTAAATATGGTCCGCGAATGATTTTAATTTTATGACTGGGGATGGTGAGGCGAAGTTTCTGTTTGATTATCACAATTAATTTTTATTATACCTACATGCATAGTGGTCCCTCTTACTGAAAATGATATAGAAGTGTTCCTTGAACAAGAAAAGGTTGGGAACCCCTGACCTAGCTAGTAGCTAGTGGCCGCCGCTTGGTTAGTGGAAAATAACTTAGAATTTGCGTTCTAATTACTATATATTTACCTTGTTGCAATTATCCGTGAGGAAACTCGACATTTAATATTTTATACCGACGATGGCGATAATTTATGTTATTTGTTTTTTCTTTTTAAAATTATATATAAAATTTATTATCCAAATAAGTAAATTTATAGACTAAGTGCGTTAAATAAATATATCTGACATTTTGACATTTTTCATTTAAAAAAATCCCGAATTTGCATATAAAATAAAATATACTAAATTAAATGAAATGAAATATAAAGAGATAATATGAATTATAATATACATACCTACATAACTATTTGTATATTTATTGGGTATTTCTAGTCTTACACTGTAAACATATTTTATATTGCAACAGGATTTTTAATAAATTACTTAGTTGTTAGTATCAATTAATTATATATCTACATTGTCTATACATACGTCTGTCACAATATAAGAAGCAGCATTGTATTATTTTGGTATGGCTGTTCATAGCATCGGCGTTTATAAGCGAAATTGTTCAACGTTAGTAATATCTTAAAATACGAATACTAATCTATTAAGTTGGAATTACTCCAAAATGGAATAGACAATACTTTCGTATTTATTTCAATGTTTTTAAGAATACTAATTTAATTATAGGTCCCAACAGTCACCCTAATACTAATTTAATTTGAAAATCATTAATAATATTAAAAACCACTAAATTCTGAGCTACTGCTAAATATTTACAAACAAGATGAACGCTATACGAATAATATCTAATTTAAGCTCCATGATTCAGAGTCGTATACTCGATGTTTCTAGGAATTGAATTTGAAGGTGTAATTATAAAATGTATTATGATATTTTATTTTAACCGTGCCTACTTCCATAAAGTTATAATAACTATAGCTAGCTTCACGCTTTATCCCTAGTAGGGTAGTCGGGGAGAAAGGAGCGCCAAACGCTACGGTCTCTACATACCTCTTCCGCCTCGTCCACTGTCATCAACCTCTTCATACATGCCATCCGGGGGGTCCTCATGCTTTTTACGTGACCTTCCTCCAGTATCTTTGATACTGTATTTTCGAAGATCAACTGAGGTCTCCCCCTACCTCTCTTACCGCTCACTTTTCCATCAAAAACTTTTTTTGCCATTCTTTTATCACTCATTCGTTCAACGTGCCCAAACCAGCCAAGCACGTTCTTCTACGTTCCATAAAGTTGACATTACATAAAATCACTCACCGTAGAAAAAATGTTAGCAATTTTGAGGCCGCCAACAATTATAAATTATTATTATTAATAATCACTATGTTTACACTAACTCACTAGCAACCGGACTTGGAAAACTATTTTTTTGTTGTCAATCTATTCTGTCTAATTATTATTATATTATTATGTGATATTAATTTTATAAATCTTATGCTTGGGTTCTTGATTTGTATTTCGTGAATTAAAGTTAATATTATGTATATAAATAGTTCAATAAAATAATTCTTAAATGTTGGTATTTAAAAGTAGTCTTAGAACTATAAAATTACGACATGTTTCAGCATATGGAATTTAAGCTTTTATTTTTTTAGGTTCACGCTGAAATCGGAATATAGCAGGGTAGGCAGAGGGAACCTAGTGTTAAGAAACTTGGTTCCCCATTAAGACACTACATTTCTCACATTTCGCCAAATTCTGGGGACATTGAGTGTTGAATGGTGGAACTCAACGCCCCGCTTTGTCTCATCACCAAAGCGAGGAAATTAAAATATTTAGTTTTTGAGTGGTAATCGAACTAACATGTCCTTGACGCACTCTTGTTTATTAAGTCTATTTTGAATGGCGTAGTCATTAAGTATGTATATATGATTATGCATAATATGTTTATATGGCACAGTTTGTGCCATTAGTTTCACTGGAGTGGAGGTACGAATTTACAAAAATATCTATAAGAATATAAATGGTCGATATATTAGATTTTATTACTGGTTTTATTTTATTAATATTTTTATTTACTTTCTCCGTAAAGTTCCCCTGAAACAGAAAATTCTAATTGTGTAAATAAGTTTATTATACGTCTAAAGTTTTTTTATTTTTTTTTATCCTTTATAATTTTAATCAGGTAAATATTGTTTTAATGTGTAGTTACCTTATTTGACAATTTAAAGGTGAAATGTACAAAAACACGTAGCACAAAATGCAGGACTTATGCCCTTAGAAATTGAAAATAATAATTACTATTTTTACGCTCCATTTCATAAATGTTAACCTCTTTATTATTGGTCTAAAATATACACAAAGGTACATACTGTCCGAGGTACATATTTTGAATACAATAAATATACATATACATACCTGATAGAATGTGTATCGTAAAGTAAATATCGTAGAAATCGAAAGCATTTACTTTTCATTATATTTAGATTATAACCCCGACATAAGATTATTAATCAGAAGATATAATATTTTAATGTTTATTACTCCCGGACTTGTCGCAAAATGATAAATTAGATACTATTTGAAGTTATAAAAACATTTGCTTAAATTGTAGCAAAAACTTGCTCTGCCGATACCGGTTCGTCCTTTTATGAGATAAATTTACTACTTACTTTATAGAGTTACTAGCGACCAAAACGTGGCCTCGACCGCTTTAAAGCTAAATTATACAAAATTTTTACATAAATTGTAGCCTATCTGTTATTCTGATGTATGAGCTATATTGCTGCAAAGTTTCATCTAAATACGTTGAGTTGTTTTTGCGTAAAAGTGGAACAAACATCCATCCTAACAAACTTTCTCATTTATAATATTGGTAGGATAGCACGATTTCAAACACTTACAATAAATAAAAAGAAAACTAATATCAAAATTAAACTCAGGCTTCGGTACTCTTGCAGAGTTTTGCTTATATTAATTTCAATCGTACCAACATAACGAGAAACTTGCGTCATTCTATGATTGCAGATTTATTTTAAATTTAAAAATAACAGTGAAGAAATATTCTTATTTATAATTAAAATATCAGAAGACATATATATGTGTGTAGTCCTATAGTATCTTTTAAAGACATTTGGATGTTCGTGGATGAATGTATATTATAACAATTAGTTTAGACAAATGACGTAGTGCGGACCGTACGCTTGCCAAGTTTCCATTTAATATTCAGCATTACAGCATAAAATTGAGAAACATTTTACGGTGATTTTAAAATTCTTTAACTTTTTGAACATATATAGGGGAAGGGGAAGAAATACACTATTCGTTCTCCATAAGAAGACCATTTAGCATCAGCCCTTACTACCGGTGACGGGTGAGTATACTGTGTGTGTTTTGTAGAAAAAAATATTTTCGCTATCTTTTCACCTATTTTTTTTATTACTAAAATAAACATGTACTGTAAAATTAATGAAAAATAAAATAAAATTAATAAAACAAAATTTTTTATGGTACACATTTTTGTGTGTTTTGTGTGTTCCATGTTAGATTTAGGGGATAAATGGGATATATTCACGGGGCATAAAGCAGATATAAAGAACAATAGCAAGCTAAGACGTTGACGTCAAGTTCAAATGAGCGGTTAAATCAAAATGAAACAAGGACTTCAAAAAGCTCACTCAGGCGTTGAAAACCTAGACGGGGGCATACTATACATATAGGTGAATAATACGTATTTTAAGTCATTGAAGTATTGGGTGATGTGTCATCCATGTGTACATTGGGCATATATAGCTTATGCAAGTATTGATAACTAAAATATAAAGAGAATCTGATTTACTACTTCTCCAAAATAGAAACCCTATTCTGCCCCTACCCCGGGTCACAAAAGAATTTTCATAAGGATGTCGTAATTTTAAAATAAAAAAATATAATTAGTCATTGTGACAAGTTCAATACCACATTGTAATTTAATAAATAAAGAAAGAGTTGTGATTAGCTTTAATCTATAAATATAACTCAACGTCCCCGCATAATATACCATAATATCACTTAAATTACCGGAAAAATTACAAATGGTATTTCTTACTTTTAGGTTTTATTTTAGCCGATGCCATGCTCGAAGAAATTTAGACAAAAGTTTAAATATAAAGGAAAACTTAAAAAGCAATCAATCTTTGCCTAACGAGCTAGCCACAGCCAATCGACGTCAGTACGCCGACGCAACGCAAACGTAACGCGACGCCGGCGCCTGCCAATTTAATTCTTGTTTTCAGAAATTCTGTAAATCACCAAGTTTCTTCTTCTCTAGATTATAATTATTATTAAATATTTAGCTTCAAATTATTTTTAAGTTCTGTATTACAAATGTCTACAAAATATATACATATGTTTACATATAAATTCTGTAAAAATAAATTAAAAACGCTATTTATTTATAATAAGTGACAACTAATTTATTGTATAATTCAATTTAAATAATACTTATATTTATTTAGGTGATATTTACAATAAATATATAGAAAAATTAAACAACATACATTATATTACGTATTTATAATATATGTTGTCATCGTTGAACAGTTCCAGTCAGACATCTGCGTACACAGCCTGTGAGGTAGTGTACATACCAAAATACCACGAACCAACGAACAAATTATATTCTTATAGATACATAGAAAAAAATTAGGGGTCCTATGGTCTGTGACCTTGAGAAAAAAATCTAATAAAAGTATCGCCGAAAGATAAATTATAACATGTGATTATCAATAGTATTTATGGGAATGTGTTTAATACATTCAAGTGATGTGCAGTTGGCGTAGTGCCTGACACTGACAGCCGGAGCTGCTACTGCCGCTTTGCATGTACATACATGCACATGCATCTCTCTTGTCGATACCACGTCGTCGGCATGAGACAGTGGCGTGCCGTCGTATTGTACGTGATATATTAAGATTTTAAATTTAAAAAAATATGTATAACGTTTTTACTAATCATTAAGTATGTATGTAGTAATAGTGAATTTGCTAAAAAAAAACAATTATATACTCAGCTTCACGCTGTATCCCGCATCCCACATCAGGGTAGGCAGACGGGACCTAATGTTAAGAGACTCCGTTCCCCATTTTCTGCCGAATTCTGGAGGCATTGCGTGTTGAGCGGCAGAACTCAACTTCGACATCAGAGCGAAGAAATGGAAATATAAATTTAAGTAAATATTTCATTTCCTCGAGTGGGGATCGAACCCACAACCAGTCGGTTTTACAGTCACACCTCGTGCCGGTGCGCCACGACTGGCCTCGAATTATATACTCAAATCAAAATATTTTCAAATCAAAATTTGAAAATAGTAAATGATAATGTATCAACTTAAAAAACACCTAGACGGTTTACTCACAAAACTAAAAAAGTTTGTTATCTACAATTCAACTCAAAATATGATATTAAATATTTATTAATAAATTTAATTTTTTTTGAACTTTGATAACCTTCTTTACGTGTATTTGAAATATTTTCCTTGTATTCTCAACATACTGTAGTTTTCAAACATAAATAATATGTAGGTCGTATACGTAATATCTAAACGTCTATATAAATTAATTTACAACCAGAACGACATTACCTTGGGCTTTTTATATGAATTTAAATTAATATAAATATATAATGAATATAATTCCTTGCATATAAATCTTATTAATCAAATCAGTATAAGTCGATATGTATCTCTTCAATATAAGAAAACTAATTTTATATAGTATATTATAATATTAATTTCATTACGGCAAGAACTTTTCAATATGATTGGCAAAAATTTTATTATTATTGTATACGAACTTCTAAAATATATTTTATGATAGATATTTTATGATAGGCTATTGTAGCCAACGAGATAAGTCTAGCTGTGTACTCGATGACTGTAGCTTAGACTTTAGTAAGCTCGAGCGACGTGTCCTTCTGTTATTCAACATGTAACACATTATAACCAGGAAAGCGGACTGCTTCACCAGAAGGCGGAAGTAACTTTGGCTACTCCGTAAAATAATAGCGAGATGATATAGTATAACAGTTATAAATTTATATCTGTATATGGAATATCTACATTTGTGATAAAATAGAATATGAATCTATGATTTTAAGGTTTTTTCGCTGCCAATCCGTTTGTTTGTTGTTACACGCACATAAACGGAACAACAGGATTATTTGATTTTAATGACTATCTGATGTAGATTTCTTACGCCCAAAGTAGTATGGACGTAGGAAAAGTGGGGGCCCGAGTGGTAATAATATAATAAAAAAAATTCCGCCGAATAAAAAAATTACACTGAAAAATTTATAATACAAACCTTTACAAAAAAGTATAATTTCAAAGTGCTTCCTCTGGAGTATCTCTATATCTCTAGATTCGCTCATGCATAGCGGTCCAATTAAACTATAAGATATAATTAAATGCCGCCATAGTAACAGTTGTTTACCATGATAGATATTTTCCATCGATATATAAAAATTACTGTAAGAATAAGTTATCGTGGTATTGTGGCACAGTGTGAGCCGGTAGGTTCGATTTCCAATTAGAAGAATAAATTGTTTTTGTTTTCCCGCTCCGGTGAGAGAAAGCGTGGCGTTGAATTGTAACACACATTATCTTAAAATTTGAGTGGAAAGCGGAGAACAGAGAGTCTTGACACTACGTTATCTGCAAGTTCCTATGACAATAAATGGTAAATTGAAAGATAATGCCACGGGCTATAAAGACCACATAAATGTAGTTGCGGGCGGCCAACAGATAACGAAAACAGTTATAGAGGACGTTAATTTCTTTTTGGTGTAAATATTTTATTTAACACAAAAAAAAAATTACGACCTCTATAACTTGTAAAGTTATACTTATTATACATACAAACTACAACTGCGTCGTTGATATCCCATTTACATATAAAATCATCTTCATTGTTGTAATTGTAAAGATTCCACGCCTGTTTCCAAGTATCTTATATGCACAATATGTAAATAAACAGTAAGGACACTTTATTTCTGATCAGCTTATTTAAATAGTTATAAATAAATACGACTCGTCGCTTATGCAAAGCCTTTTTATTTAATTAAAAATAATGTTTAATCCATTATTTTTCTCTTGCTTAAATATTTCCGCAAATATAGAAATAAGCATGCAGTTAGAAAAATTGAAAATAATATAATATTCTTACAATTTTTCTATGAATTTGTGATTACCAGTAAGGATTTTGTCATATTAAACCACGTTGGACTTGTGTATACTTATAACAATTTATACACGATAATATGCGTCAGAAAATTCGTAAATTTAAGAAGAGTTGGGATAAATGGGCCAGTGGTGTTCATAAGTAAAATATATTATAATTATTACGTACTAACAAAATTTTCTTTTACACAAACAAAAAACAAAAAGGGCATAATATAATTTAAATAATTGCAAAATTCAAAGTATATAATAGAATAAAAACATAACAGAAACAAATAATGTTCATAAATATTATAGTTTCACCGTTGATCGTTCCTTTCACCGCTCCTTGTCCCGCAGAGGGAGGAAAGCAAAAATTTTCCATCAAGACCGGTTCCCCGCGACGACCGGTCTGCCTCTTCTATGGGAGCACGTGGAGCGTCGTTATTGCGTCGCCACTGCGGGACGGTGCCGTGCGAACACTGCACAAATCACATCAGCTCAACCACTTTCAAATGCCTTCTTTCGACATATTTAATTACATTAGGCGTCACTCTTGCGTAATTACAGAACTTTGAGACAAAAATATATGTGCATGGTCACTTTAATTCACTATGTATATATATTATGGAATCTAATTTCAATAATCGTCTTAGATTGTTGAATATAGGTAACGTAACGCTTGTTAAAATAAATAAAGATTATTCAAATATAAGTAGAATTTGCAGTTAGTGGACGTTTTCCTCAGTTTGATTTGAAAACAGAAGTATACTTGTTTCACGTGTATAGACTATGTAATTAAATAAAGTAATTGTAGGAATTTTAGTACCTATATATAACATAAGGCCACATACTTCTATAGGTTATCTAGATAGGAAACTTTTGTATTATGCCTAAGTTATCTTTACCATATAAATTTCTAATACATAATTGAGAAAAATAAACTATTAATTCGAAATTAATCATAACGGACCCACTGTGACTTTTCAGTAAAGTATAAAAAATATCTATTTCCTTAAGGTTTTGTTAAAGCCTTTAAATAAAATTACATCCATAATATAGAAATATATTAAAAAATAAAAGAATGATTTGTCCTAATATTTACTACTTTTCAATGTTTCCGATATGAATATTCTATAGAAATATAAACCTTAAGTTTAAGCCTCAAATGTAAAAACTCATCAAAGGCGACGGCCGCTCGATCGATGCAGCAACAGGTAAAATGCACGACCAGTAAAATCCGCATGTAACCGGTCCGACAGCTCAGATTGTAGGTTGATTGAGCAAAATGAGATGCTATTGCACACCAATGCAATTGCTCAAATAATTAATATTTATATAATTGTCTTACATTTTTAATCTTAATCTACATATACATTTTATATCTATACTATAATAAAACAGTAAAAAAATGTGTAACAAAAGTTATTAAGCCTGACAGGTATTGATATATTTATATAATTTTGTGATCTAGAACATATAGCGAAGGACCATAATAGATCGTCTAAAATTTAAGAAAGGAGGAAAGGAAAACATTTCCTTTTTAAATTAAACAATAATAAAAAGAAGGTTCAGATATGTTTTTATGTAAGTACTTTTCGTTTACTTTGTTACCGTTTCGTTTACTTTGTTAGCGAAAAGTACCTACCATTCTTATGAATATAAAATCATATCTGAACCTTCTTTTTAATATTGTTTAATTTAAAAAAGAAATGTTTTCTTTATTTTTGAACTGTCCAAATATATTAAAGTGAGAAATTTTGAAAAAACAGTATCTTATCTCACAATTCCTGTACATTATAATTTTTTATTCACATAAAATAATAACGAAATAATCACGAAACTGAAGTAGCGTAGATTTTTTATCGAAACACTATAATTTTTTTACGTGTCTGATATAATTTACATGATATGTACCATAGATATTATTTCAAGAAACTTTTATAAAAAAAAATACGAAAAGCCTATTTACACAATTAGTTAAATTGATCTCTATTTATATGAAAATTTATTTAAATTTTTCTTAAGCACTAACATCCTACAGGTTAATATAAGATTCACTAACTTATGGAACAGGTTATTCCCAAGTATCAGATAACGAATAAGTACTAACGTGCGCGCAAATGTATGTCAGTCTACAGGAATATCTATTTGCGAAATATACAGGATGGAAGTGTCAGCGCTCCTTTTACGAGAACACATATAGCGTAAAATATTTAAAACCCATACCTAAAGAAATTAATCAAGATACCTCAACAGTTTAGACGTAGGATTTTTTTTCATTTTACGATGTTTATCCATACCTGTATTTCGTGTGACGCAGTTACGAATAGATACCAATAACGTAAACACATACAACTACAAAAATACTACTAAAGGTTAATCAACTTTGAACTTTGCCGCCAATACCTACAACACGATTTCGGAATGAGACGTATGCGGCGGTTTCCCTTTTATAGATTTATGTGTGCGTGCATCGTTCATGACAGATGGTGTTTTATATTACAACAATATCTTAATATTTACTTTGTTTGAAAAAATCTCTTTTTCATTTTTGGGAAAAAAATAATAATTATATTAGGCTTTTTTTTGTACAGTAGTTAAAACTGTGGTTTCATTTAAAGTGGTGCTGACACTTCTACTCTGTATATATTATAGTTACACGTGTATGTTCAAATATTTTTTTTAAGAGAATGTTATACAATAATTCTTGCAACCAAAAAAAAGAATTGTAGATAGGTATAGATGGAAAAAGGTGTTGAACTGCTTATGCTTAAGATATTTCCTTTTTTTTTCTTATTTGGTCAGACAGAGCCTTGAATTGCGTTCTGCCATTCAACATGTTATGTATCTGGGATAAAAGTAATTGTAAAAAAACAAAAAACCCGACTTCATAAAAGTAAAAAGAACAAATAGGCCCAATGGTTATTTAGGGTTAACAGTCGGGACTTCAAGCAATTAAATCTTCACACGGAGATTTTTTATGGCATTCAGTTGAAGCTAAGGTCTTAAGCTAATAAACACATTACTCTACTTTGCGTCACGCTGTCGAGTAAAAAATACAATTAACAGCTACTAACCAGGTCATTATTTGAGAAAACTATTACTCTATAGTTGGCAACTAACAAATATGTATATTTTAACAATACTTGAAAAATATACGACTCCTTTGTACACGACAGTCCCGACCAAGTCGATTTACTTATTTTGTTCCCAGACTAGAGGAAATGCCACTAGACGTGCGTCCAGTTGAGGTCACCAGGTTATCATATCATTTTATACTTCGATCGATATTCAAGGCCAAACATTTGTGACTCATCTCGTAAATACGTTGAGCCATATTGTTTCTTTTTTTATAATATTTTTTTTTGTTATAATTAATAATATATATATTATTTTATAAAAAAAACATATTTATTTTAGTAAAAATAGATATATATCTAAAGTAAAGTACTTACTCTAGCTAATTTAACGAAAAAGATTGAATAACAAGAGGAAATACCCGACATGGATTGTCTGAAGAGATTGTGTCATCTAGTTTCCTTCTAGTTTATAAAAACACTCACGTATAAATAATACCCATAAGAAGATATGTATAACATGTAGGTACGCTATACAAATATTATTATAGACATTTGAATATAACATTTACATAAAGTTTTATTATTATCCTTGTTTTGTAATTTGTATAAATAATGTAAACTATCTACTAAGTTTCTCATGTTACTTTACGGTCAAATAAAAATTTATATTACAAATACAAGCGATGTTAATATTTATACATATATGTATATATTTTTCGGTTAGCAATGTCAAGTGTGACCGGGAGGCGTGTCTAGTAGCATAATATAAACACCAACGTAAGCCGTGCTATTGTTAACTCATTCATCAGTGTAAGTAGAACGGCGTGGGCAGTCACAACCCGTATCCTCAGTACACATGATTTTTATACTTAATATGACCTAGTATGATACTCTGTTAGTACAGCTGTTTTAAATATCACGATTAAATAGTTAGAAAAATAATTCCTTATTATAATTGTTATCAACTACCTGGTACATTCCAAATCATCACAACAAAAAATAGGTAATTATGTTAACTAAAGTACTCTTCATTTTTTTTTTATTCAGTTGGCCAATTTTCAGACAGCGCCCATCCAAAACCATTGGGCTTTGGAATCTGAAACAGCTAGGTCTAAGGAGAACTGTAAAACTGACGAAAACACGTACGACAGCGATTAAAATAGTACGCCTGAGTAATAAAATCCACAAAAACGATATTATAATAAAAGTTAAAACTTATTTTAAAATGAAAACATCACCTAAAATATGCAAGAAAAACGCCCATTTTATGGCTCACTATGTTATAGTATTTCACACGTCACACGCTATTATAGTCCTTTCTAATCCTGTCCATAATACGTCCAGTTGCGAATGCAGCTCAGAGGAAGTGACAATCGTTATCTTAACACTTTGCACTGCATTGAACTGGAGTCAAGCAATTGAAATCAATTTAAACACAATCTCAGATTTTTTTTATCATAATGAATAAATCAGCTTCACGCTGTATCCCGCATACAGCAGGGTAGGCAGAGGAAACCTAGTGTTAAGGCACTCCATTCCCCACTTTCTGCCGAATTCTGGAGGCATTGGTGATGAGTGGCAGAATTCAAGGCCGCGCTTAATCTCGACATCAGAGCGAAGAAGTGGAAATATAAATTTAATTAAATATTTCATCTCCTCGAGTGGGGATCGAACCCACAACCAGTCGATTTTACAGTCACACTTCGTGCCGCTGCGCAACGACTGGCCACAACTGGACTTTTATCATAATGGGGATAAAATATCATGCCATACAAGTAAGATTTTTGAAATAACACCATCACGTTTTATGTTCTATTATTTCTTTAGTTTAGTAATAAATAAACGTTATAAATTGTTATAATTATTTTACCTGTGCGCATGCGACGCGGAAATAACTCGTTGTCCTTCGGTTGTACTAACGATAATCATTCTTCACAATAGACAATAGATTAATATCTTTATGTTTTGTTTAAAGTCCTTTTAGTTAAAAATATAGAGACTATGTATACAATGAAATGTGCTTTTTTAATAAAACAAATGTATTCCTTAAGGAAATCTCTATTAGACCCTCTTTTAAAGATTGAAGGAAATATTTATTGGATTCTGATGAAGCTATTTTATTTTAGCAATTAAGAAGTTGATGATGCTTAGCTTAAATTTTATTCAACCCAAAAATAATATATTTATTTTAATTTTACCTACAAAATGTTTATTTTATTTTTAACCGACTTCTTTTCCAAAAAGGAAAGTAGGTTCCATATTCCACAACTGTATTTTTATGTGTGTCCCACGATTTCTCCATAATTTGTGGACTGATTTTATTTTTTTTTTATTTGAAAGATATTTTGCCAGCCCATTTTTACTATTACCACCAAACGAGAATTTAATGATGGCATACCAGGGAAATGCTGGAAGTATATTTATGTACTTGCTCGCATTAACTTTTATTATTATCATTGTCGCGACCGATTATTTCAAATACAAGGTCCATAACAAAAGTAGGCGCTTACCTACGAGGGTGTTAAGTACAAATCAATTTAAAATGCATTGAAGTATTTGAGTACAAGATAAGATTTGATAACATTCATACTTGTTTAACACAAAATATGCGTAAGTGTTTCATAAACATCATAGCTACAGGTTCATAAACGTTTTTTTTACATGTTTTTACTTTCTCTCTGTATTTCGCATATAGCAGTAGGCAAAGGGAGCCTAGTGTAAAGACACCAGAGAAAGGAAATTAAAATATTAAATATTTCATTTCCTCGAGTGGGAATCGAACTTACAACCTGTCGCGTTTTCAGTCACATTCTTGTGCCCCTGCGCCACGACTGGCCTCTTCGTGACGAACGCAGAAGTTTTTTTAACATTTACTCAATATTATTTCAATAAGTTTGATATACAGTATTAGAAGGCACTTGAGTGCAATTGATTACATTCTGTCTGTTTCTGGAGCAAAGTGGACCTTTGTACTGATATTGTAAATAGTATGTAATGAATTTGTATTGTACCTTGTACTGAGTTTAATACAGTAGTTACGTTATTATTGTTGTTATTAAACAAAACAAGTAAACAATATGTAAAATCTGCAAAAAGCTCACAAGTAGGGAAGAAAAGAAATGAATATTCTAGCTGAAACGTGTGTAAGCTATGTACTTTGAAATCAAATTAACTGTAAAACATTTAATCAAGTTGATAGAAAAAATAATAGTTAACCTATTAAAATGTATAGGGACCTGAATAATAGTTAATATCATTCTTTATAGTAGGTACCACTAAAATTAAATTTATTAACTTTTAAAAAAATATATTGTAAGTAATTTACTTACAACATTATACTTTGCGTACTTACGACTACAATATATTATTTCACAATTTTATATGTTTTTTATTAATATTTAATTTAAATAATCAATATAAAATTATAACAGTATGTGCATTATAATAATTATATTTATATTTATTATTAATCTGTTTGTAAAGGAAAAAAATACAACTATACTAAGTTCGGTTTGTTACGTTAATATTAGATGAAAAAAGCCCAACAAATATAATACATATTATTTATGTTTTCCTTAGATTCTGACGTATCCAAACAAAACAATACTTATTAAATGTAAACAAGCGCTGTAACGTCACACTAATAAAACCAATCTATTCAATCAAAACAACGTCACTGGATGCAAGATGCAATAACAAGAACCTACAATTAATAATTTAGAAATCAAGAGCGAGGTTGGATTATTGTACTTATGTCAATATATTATTAAATATATTGACATATATTACATCAATTAAAAACACATAGAGGAAAACGGGGATGCGAGGTACAACGAGGCCACCCACATATACAAATAACTATTTTTTCTTCTCTAATAGGCAATCACTTTGCATCATTTTTGTATTTGCCTCATGTGTAGTATAGTGGACGCGCTTGTTTTGTGCAACAGAAAACTTTTTTCAATATTTTTCATTTCATTTGTTTGATTACGAAAAAATATAGAATGTATTTAGATTACATTACACCAAAATTGCGTTCAAATACTGCTCCTACTCTGAGCATATTGGAGTTTTCTTAAAACGCTTGTAATATTAAAATTGATAACTTAATAAATATCCCTTAAAAGTGATTAATTTTAATTAATAAATATATGATTATTCAATTTAACGTTCCCGTTATGCCCCCGCTTCCCCTACGTGATAGGTACTAATTAGCGAATCATTTTGCTTTGTATTGTGTATTTTCCTTTTTTATATGATATTTGTTAAAGAATAAAAAACATGTACTAGAATAATTATTAATTGGTAATATAATTATACTTTTAATTGTTTCTATGTGATCATATGTATATTTTTTATATAGGCTTCTGTTAATACTCTGAAAGTAATTTAATAAAAATGTATAGATTTTTTTAATTTACAGTCAATTTTAGCATGCAACGCTTTCACGCTATATAGCAGGGTAGGCAGAGGGAACCTAGAGTTATAACACTCCGTTCATCATTTTCTGCTGAATATTTTGAAGTATTGTGTGCTGAGTTTGCGTTAACATGTTGGCTGAACTCAACCGCGGTTTCGCCTTTATTACCAGAGCGGGAAATTTAAAATATTAACTTGAATGGGAATCGAACACACAACCGTCGCGTTTACAGTCACACGCTTGTGCCACTGCACCAAGACGGCCTCTATAACTTAAGACTATTTCGCTCAGCTACTAATCGCAATGCAATACAGAGTGGACACTTCGCTCAGCTATATTATATTTTGTATTGTGTAAAATATAATTTATTACAATGTCATTGAAACTATTGAAATTGACACGAGGTTAATTTATAAGCAAACAAATAGAAAAGTGATTGAAGTAAGTAGCGAGTTGAACTACATACTATCTTAACCTAGTGAGGGATACTGGCGGAAAAACGAGTCGATCTTTTACGAGAATGCTTTTAAGCGTATACCTCGATAGAAACGAACATATCCATATATGCAATTAAAAATAGGTTATTGAATCTTTGTCATTTACTTTCTATAATGTCTACGTATTGATCAAACAACACTTGAAACGTATCGGCTAACAACATCGAATAGTATTTGTATAATAATATATAGCTTATTAAATTATTTGAAGTTAAATCAAAATCGACGTGTGGGGATTATGATGATAACATACCACGACCTTTTTAATACTAATAACAACAACCAAAAATGAAAATATATTATAAAAAGAGAGTAGTTTTCTGTTGAAATAAGTGGTAGGTAGGTTATATAGTTTTTCTTTGTATGAAACAATATATAGTTTACACGCGAACCATTTTAACATTTTATTTTAAAAGTTTATATATTCAGTTAAATAGTATCTACTTATTTTTAAATCTTTTATATATCTTTGCAAAGTAAAAAAAACTCATATGTATATAATTTGTGTATCGTTTAAAGGTAGTTACGAAGAAATAATATGAGAGTGTGATGTATTAGCATAGCGGTCGTTAGCGTCCAGCTACTCAAACTTATTAGCGATCTGCGTAATATTAAACACATCTCGTTTTAGTATGTGGAATTATTCTTTTTTTAAGGTTTATTTGTTTGTTGATAAAACAGAACGTTGATAACAGTTATTTTCGACTTTTACTTTAATTATTGCATTAATTAGAAATATTTTTAATCACCTTTTTAATACTTACAGTAAAATATCTAATAAAAGAGAACTTCAGTTATTTTATATTATTACATACAAACGTGTTTCATTAATAAAATCAAAGTTTCTTGTCTATTTTTTAACTATTTTCTAATTTCAGTTTATGTATCTTACTAATGACTAGCAGATTAGTTTTTTAATAGTTAATTTGTTAACATTGATTAATATTAATTTAATTAATATAAGTAATATAGATTAATAAATAATTAAACGATAATTCTTTTACGAAATTAAAATTAAATCAATTAAGAAATTTAAAGGTATTTTGTAAGTAATTAGTCTTATATTCGTTTCGACGAACCACAATACATAGTTGTTCATATAGAAATAGTTCGTTCACCAGTGCCTCTTTTTCAACTGTAGGTATGTATCAATGTCAAATAAGCAAATTTTTTATTCATTTACATTATAAAAGATTTTTTTAAATTTTACACGTTGTATGAGTGATCGTAAAAGGAATTGGTTAATTTTTCATTTACAAATTTGTAGCATTGAGATTTTGCGCATTTTTTATGATAAATGATATATGATAAAAAAAAATATTTTAATAAATTAAAACAGCTTCACGCTGTATCCTGCATGTAGCAGGGTAGGCAGAGGAAGCTTAGTATTAAAACAATCCGCTCCCCACTTTCCGTTGAATTTTAGCGACATTGCGTGTGGAGTGGCGGAACTCAACGCCGCGCCTCGTCAACAGAGCGAAGAAATGAAAATATGAAATATTTCATTTTCTAATGTATATCTACATAATTTAAAATTTAAAAGTAGATATGTTTGTTGCAGGAAAACTAATGACTCGTCTCTCACCACGTGCGCCTCTCATTCATTATGACATGAAGTTATTTCAGTGATTGCCCTACGCTTGTTTTTGGCACACATCTTGTTTAGATTCTAGTAAAAATAGACTTTATTTCTCGTACTGGGAACGTACTTTGAAGCTTTGATGTTTCCTTTTAAGATTATAGAACGAAAAACAAAAATTATAGATCGGAATTAGTTAAGCAGGAACATACTTTCAATAGTTCTGAATCAGGATCTGTTGACTGAACTTATTAGGGTCAATACTTAATTTGAGCGACTATCTAAAAAAATACTAATATATTGATTTCCTCGATTTCTTTAACCAGAGCATGGATAACTAAAAGGAAACGCAATGATACCCAAGTCCATCAAGGAAGAAACTGAATATCTAATCTCAATTTTTCGACTGAAAAATTATTTATTTTTATAGGAGGATAAAATTTTTATTATTTAAAAAAAAAATCATGGTCGGTTTCCATGAGGCGCGGGTTCGAGTATCGCTACGTTCAAATTTTTATACGTTTTCAAAATAAGTAGAATTTTCCTTACTCTAAGGTCAATGGTGAGATATAAAATAACATTTATTTAAAAAAAAAACTATTTATGCTGGTATAAACAGATCATACTTAATTAACACAAATTCAAACTTATAAATATTTCAACATTATTATTATTCAAATCAATTCATTGAGTATTAGGAAAATTCCTAAGATGACGTAACAATTCTAAAAAGCTTAGCGGTTTCTACGACTAACATTATATATGGCATTCACAACATTATAGTAATAATAGTTGCCAATACAAAATAGTAAGATGTCGTCAATGGTCTATATCAGATTGATAACATATACTTACACGTATAAGGGATAATAAAAAAATCAGCTTCACGCTGTATCCCGTACACTGCAGCGTAGGCAGAGGGAACCTAGTGTTAAGACACTCCGTTCCCCATTTTCTGCCTAATTCTGGCGGCCTTGAGTGGCAGAACTCATCGCCGCGCTTTGCCTCGACAGCGAAGAAATGGAAATATAAATTTAAGTAAATATTTCA
The DNA here is from genome assembly GCA_018249695.1 of Heliconius erato demophoon. Classification (NCBI taxonomy): domain Eukaryota; kingdom Metazoa; phylum Arthropoda; class Insecta; order Lepidoptera; family Nymphalidae; genus Heliconius; species Heliconius erato. The sequence continues at coordinate 66,613 of DWQW01000204.1, forward strand.
TCTTCTCGAGTGGGGATCGAACCCACAACCAGTCGGTTTCACAGTCACACTTTGTGCCGCTGCGCCATGACTGGCCTCATATTAGGGATAAGCTTAAGGTTATTCTTACTATAATTTTTTTTTTCTGTTAATAAGACTACGTCATTCTTAGTGGGTTAGCGTCTGAATGATTTTTTAAATCGATATCTCTATTCAGGATTTATCCTCAGTAAATAAGCAAAGTTAATTTGGTAGTACAGATATGAACGTAATGTAATATGGGTGTTAATAGGTAAAAAACATCTTGGCCTCGCTTCAGGCGGCTTCGCTTCATTAAAATGTGGAATGAGAAAATTACGATACATACATATATACCTATACTGCGTCTTTGCTCATTTAATTTCCATTTTTGCAATAATATTCCATAAGATTTTGTATAAAATCAGAATTAGTTTATGTCATATAATAAAAACTATTAAAAATATATAAATAGTTACTTTAAGCTCTGTGTTTCCAGTGATAGAATTTTTGCGCTAGTTCGTAATATACGGATTTAAATTTAAATATATTATTGTAATATAATAGAAACATTAATTTTGAATGTGACAATAGCGATATTGACATTGGTTCTAGCGTCCGCATGGTTTATTTATGTCTGACCATGAGACGGAACAACCCGATCACTCGCTTAGCTGAAAATACCATCGCCATCTCCAATTCAGGATTTTATTTGGGAGACTGTAGTTCTTTGCTTATTTTACATCTGTATCTAATATAATATTAAAAACATAACTTTTCAAATGATTGATAAATAACAAGAAAATAAAATGTCCAAGATTTTAAACACGTGCTATATCGTAACTATATCAAGTAGCAAAGGAGAGGGCTTTCTCTCAGTATGTGCCATAAAAAAAAATAAAACATACCTTTTTATTTTGTCGGGCGGGGGTCAGTCCCACTTGCGAGCCCATCTCGGCTAAAATATTCTTCGGCATTTTGACACACAATAGTTCACTTGTTTCAAAATTCGCGGGAGCACTGTACAGATGTGACGCGGCATGCGGTTCACGCGCAAACTAGCGAATGGTCGCGGGGCTGCGCGGGCGCACTTATAATGGTTGCGGGCGTGACGTCACCCCGTCAGCCTCCTGCACCCTGCGATTTAATATGTAAATATTGGAGGATATCAAGCTTTGTTGGCTTTTAATTATTGGTATTGCTTAGTTATAGTTCATATATATATGTGTAGTAAGTAACCTGCAATTATAAGTACGTTATATATGTATCATTAGTCACAAACTATGCACAAAAGACTATATGAATATATTTCTTTTTATAATTTTTTTTTTTTTTATTATCTGGATTTGGAGGTATGTACTTCAACTAAATCGATATTTTTTATTTTTATTTTATAGTGGCATTCCTTTTTTATCTGTTTAACGAGTAGAATAAAAAAAGAAAGAAAATATCTATTGGAAATGATGTCACTATATTTTATCTACCTACCACGTAGAATATATAGGAAGCGTAAAGAAACAATTATAGTTTAAAAAAATGTTTTATACATTTCAATGTTATATTTGAAAACTTATCTAATTAGACTCAATTTCATGTATGGGGAGCGCCCTTTATTCTTATTTATTTTATTGTGGCATTGCATCGTAAGCCGATGTACAGAATACATCTACCTACCAAGTTGCGGACGATTTGAATGATATTTTTTATAGCTATTAGGCCTGGATACCTAACCTAAATACCTAAACCTAGGTCCTAGATCTTGTCTAGGTTATATTTTATTTTGAAGACACACCTGATGTAGAACTATAGTGGACCAGCTAAAATATAAGAAAAATAAATAACATTTCACAATAATATCATCAACATCGAGTATTTTACATCGACATATAAAAATTAAAGCATATCATCAAATTATTATAGTATGTCAGAAATTTTCCATTGACTTAAAAAATCAATGGAAAATTTTTGTCATACTTAACGATTTGGTAAACATAAAACTCCATCTAAACTATGTAAGTAATAACATGGTAAAACACAACAACACAAATACAAATTTTATTTTCTTTCCTTTATACCGCTGATAACAGAGGAAACCTAGTGTCCACTCCGTTCCGTTCCACATTCCGCCGAATTTTGAAGACGAATTGCGTGTTTAGTGGCGGAATTCAACGTCGCGATTTGCCTTAGCTAGAAAATAAAAATTCATTCTTTTTGATATTCTATAAGTGTAGTAATAAAAATATTAAGAATATGTAAATGCATATCTACAAAATACGTGCCAAGACGTATTTTGTATGTATGTAAAAAAGTAATTAAATAAAAAATGGAGAATTGAATTATAAATAAAAAAAAAAATTAAATTAAATTAGCTTCACGCTATATCCCGCACACAGCAGGGTAGGCAGAGGGAACCTAGTGTTAAGACACTCCGTTCCCCACTTTCTGCCGAATTCTGGAGGCATTGCGTGTTG